>BHFT01074058.1:0-11056 GCA_004320025.1 Laticauda laticaudata | reverse complement strand
CCTTTTGAGAGCGGATAACAACGGATGGAACATTTTTCTCGTCCGCTGTGTCCTTTTTACAAAAGTTTTGCATCCATCGGCCAGTGTGACAGGGCCTTAAGAAAGGTTTTTTTTTTATATAATCCTCAAATGTTTAACAAGAGGATCCTATAAATCTTCATAAGCCCCTTCAGCCACTCTGCTGGGCTTTCTTGTTTTAAGTGCAGATATTGACCACTTGTAGTGCCTTTGCTTATTTTTATAACTTATAATTATTTTTATAATTAATTAATTAAACATGCCTGTGGCATTCTGTTGATATTTGATTACTTTTGGTGTAGTCCATTATTACAGTCCAAGTAATAATAATAGTAATAATCTTGCCTAAAAATGAGAATATATTTTTGCTAGCTTCTCTGAGAACATCACATTTTAAAAGGGGGGAAGGCGGGAAGGCGGGAGAAAGAAGGAAAGGGAGAGGGAGGGAAAAAGAGAGGGAGGGAGGGAAGGAATGATAGAGTGAGAAGGAGAGAATGAGCTAGTAGTATCTTATTTACATATAGAAATGTAGAGGAATCCCAGATATTTCCAAATAGACCCTCAAAAGTGATAACATTATGTTTTTAGACTAGTGTAGACAGAGAACCATAGAGCAATTTTTGATGAGATAATTCAGACACCTTTTAAATCACATCATTGTCACCAGTGATTGTCTTGAGGCAGACTTGCAAAGTTTTAACGACTATGTCTGGAGCCGAAGGAGACAAATATGATTTCTCCAAATGTAGTATTAGATATTTCCACCACAGCATTAATGGACAAATGGATTGACAAAAACTAAGCATTATTGAATGTCCTAAGATCAAGGCCTGTTTCAGATACCATCCTTTTTATAACAGATTCTTGCCAAATTTAATCATAAGGATGCATTCCATGAACATATTTACAACAAGAGAAGAGTGGATAAATAAGAACTGAAGAAACTTCTTGGATGAGAAGTGAAGCATCTTCAAGGAAAATCAAAGCTCGGTTCCCTTTTGAGAAAGTATCTTTGGGACAACCATGACCTGAATGATTGAGAATCTCTAAAGACACAGTGCAAATAAGCTTCCACAAATAAAGAAAATGGTGATACCAGACACAGTCACTGCACTTAGAGTACAGCCACTGCTATCAATCTATAATCTCCAAAAATGGGATTCAGTTTACAGTTGTGGTTGAATGCAACATTGGATTTTGTTACTTGAGAGAGAACAGATAATAAAATTCAAAAGGACACACGTTATCAGACAAATGTGAAGAGACTGGCTTCTTTATCTCCACAAGGCAAACAATCTGAGAAGCCACATAAGATGGTGATGCTTTTGACAGGTTTTCTGTCACAGACAGTGAGAGTCTTTCCATCACAATAGAGAAGATTCATAACAGAGGCGAAACAGTGGTTCAAATTTACACAGCAGCCTAGAATGGTAGAAATATACAGAAAAAAATGTCAGTTTGTGGAGTTTCGACAGTGTTATGATGAGTTACATGGGGACTGATAATAGAGGCTGCAAACATGAATGTTGGAAGAACCGTACGTGTGTGTGTATGTGTGTGTGAGTGTGCACACATACAGTTCTTCCAACATTCACATGCACGTGCATACACACACACATATAGTTCTTCCAATGTTCACATTCATAGCCCCCCTCTCTTTCTCCTTCTCCCTCTCCCTCTTCCTCCCCCTCTCCAGATATAAATATAGATATATAAATATAGATATAGATTTAGTTTAACAGAGCTGTAGGTCATATCGTCCAACCTCCACCCAAACAGGAGACCCTACACCATTTCTGACAGATGACAGCCAGTTTCTTCTGGAAAGCTTCCAGTGATGAAGTTCTCATAACTTCCAAAGACAAGCTGTTCCATTGGTTGATTGTTCTTACTGTCAGAAAATTTCTCCTTGTTCAGTTTCCATCCATTATTCCTTGTCTGGCCTTTGGATCCTTTAGAAAATAGCTTGACCCCTTCCTCCCTGTGGCAGCCCCTCAAATATTGGAAGACTGCTATCATGTCTCCCCTGGTCCTTCTCTTCACTAGACTAGCCATGCCCAGTTTCTGCAACCATTCATCGTATGGTTTAGCCTCCATATACATATAATATATAAAGATGTGGATAGATGATAGATAGATAGATAGATAGATAGATAGATAGATAGATAGATAGACAGACAGACAGACAGACAGACAGACAGACAGACAGACAGACAGACAGACAGACAGACAGACAGACAGGAGCTGGTCTGTTGTACTTTTGTTTTATGGCTGGGAACTGGTTAGCTTACTCAAATCACTAATGCATCCAAAAGGTGCCAAAATCAGTACCACTTCATGAGAAATATTGTGAAATATTTCACAAGAAGAGTTCTCCACTCCTCTACTCATTGCAGAATACCTTATGCCACCAGACTTGAAATTCTAGACCTAGAAAACCTTGAACTATGCCGCCTTCAGTCCGATCTAAGTATAGTATATAAAATCATACATTGCAATGTCCTACCTGTCAATGAATACTTCAGCTTCAACCATTCAACTGACTCTGTGGTTTCTTCCCCAAACCCCCAAAATTTTAACCTTAGACTTTCTACTATTGACCTCACCCCTTTCCTAAGAGGTCTGTAGGGGGCGTGCATTAGCACACCAATGTGCCTACTGTCCCTGTCTTATTGTTTCTTTTAGTTTTTTATTTTTCTTATATGTATCCATGTATTCATAACTATGTTTTTACTTATACCTATTATCTAGTAAGCAAATGACAAACCAAATAAAATAAATAAAAAAATAGATAGGATATCTTGATATTGTAAAAATGAAGCTGGTCTGTTGTACTTCTGTTTTATGGCTGCGAACTGGTTAGCTTGTAACAAGTTACTCAAGTTACCAATGCATCCGAAGGTGCCAAAATCAGTACCACTTCATGAGAACAACTTGCTTTGCCAGGACAAAGAATTAATATTCACGCTACATGATTTTTAGATATGATGCAAATTCAAAATGATTTCAGTGACTTCAACAAGAACCACAAAGATATACTGAGAGAATTAGATGATGGGATAAGCATTCCAAAGCATTCAGTGAACAACAATCAAGCAGTAGACAATATCCCACTCAAGGAACTACCAACTCAGGAAACATAGCCTACATATGTCTAGTTCCTCCAACATTCAAGTTCACAGACTCTATTATCAGTCCTTCATGATGAATTACATCATCAATTGATTATGATGTAATTCATCACAGCACTGATAAAACTCAGTGAACAATCCAACAGTAATAAAACAAGAAGTTCCTAATCAAGGAACTACCAAGAAGAAAACAATGATCCCACCAATACTAACATGCAAGCTACTGCATGTATGCAGAGAGCAAAATCCATTCTCTTCCAGCACTGAAGATGTTACTTAGCTGGTCAATGAAACATCTCCAAGAAAACAATCAAGCTCAGAGAGCATCAATCATTCCACTGTTTCAACCTGAGCTGCACACATTCTCTTCTATTGGGGCGACAATTTGTACAGTAGCTGATCTGTAGCTGAACATTAATGAACAAGAATAGAATCTGGCATGGACTTCCAGTTTGCAAGGCTTTGGTGGTGGCAGGAATCCACGATCGTGCGTGGTTCCTGCTGTGCTTGCCACTGGAGTGCCCCTGATCTAGCTAGATTTGGGAGCTATAGTTACCCATAGAGGTAACTGAAGATAGGAGAGACTCAGCTGGGGTCCAAGGGAATCACAACCCCCCCTCCTCAGCTGGCTTAACTCCCTTTTCCAAAAGTGGTGGAGTGGCGGTCAGTAATGGCCGCCACAAAGAAGCTTTCAGCCAGATAAGAATGTGGCAGGAGAAGCTGAGAAAGTGAAAGTTTTTTGGCTAACTGGGATGACAAGTAATATTTAAATACCCTGCGAATTTAAATTTTATTAAAGATATATCGTTCCCTTGAAGACGGAAGAAGCGGCAAATGAAAGTAAAAAAGGGAAAGTTTTGTTTTTTCTCACTCTTCTTCCTTACAGTGATAGCAAATGAATGGAGAAATTGGAAAAACCCATTTTGGCATCAGCAGGTAATTAAATTGAAAATTGAAGCTAAGAGGACAATAAAGATTTCTGAGCGCATTGAAAAAAAACTTTTTTTGCTATCAGTGGGAAGGGAGAGGAAAAGAACTAACATTAAGATTTTCTTGAGGAGGCTGCTTGGAATTTATAAGATTAGAGCCCGAAATTGTAACAAAACTTCTAAAAGATATATTTCAATTGCAGCTTTATAACTGAACTATAACCCCAGGAAGAGAAAATATAAAAAGAAGAAAGTGCTAAATGAAGCAGACTGTGTGTATTTGGATTGCCTGGTGACTTTGGGACTTTTGGAAATTATTATTTGAAAGACTAAAAAATTTGGGTTGCTTAAAAAAACTTTCTACAATGGCACTACTTGTTGATGAATTGAAAATTGAATTTAAAAAGCTAAAAGAAGAGGATCAAAAGGGAAGAGCTCTTCTGGATCTGTTTTCCATTTTTTATTAAATGGCGAATTTATACCTACCAGAAACTACAAGAAACAAGAAGATTGGCATGAAGAAGAAGCCATCTTTAATGAACAAACAAACTTTAGCCGGGGAAGAAAGGGAAAGGGGGAAAGAGAATGGAGAATTTAAGACTTAAAAAAACAACCAAAAAAGAGAAAAATAAGATGAAAAATCGATAAATGTTAGAAGCAACAGAAAAAAAAATACAGAAGAAGGCAGAGATCAAGAAGGTGGAGATTAAGAGACAAGGGTGTAAAAAGACAGGACTGGAGAAGAAAGGAAGGAAAAAGGGAAGAGAAGTTACAAAGGTTTAAAAAACAAGATGTAAAGAAACAAGATCTATTCAGAATAGTGGGTAAAAATATGATTAAAAAAGAGATTCTGCAAAAGTACATAAGATTGTATTGTTGTATTTATATTTGAAATGTTAGAAAATTGGATTTAATAATAGAGCTTAATTTGCTATGGATTATTGTTTTAATTAGATTATAAACTTATTATTCTTTTTTATTTTATAATATAGTAAGTAGTTTCAGAATGTACTAAGCAGAACCAGAATGAAAAGTGTATATTATTTTAAAAGTAATATTATTTTAAGTATTAAATTTAGGGGAAAGATTTAAAGGCGTCATACTTCAATCAGTGATTACAGGAGAAATTTTATGTTAATAAGAAAAGATAATGGAAAATTGAAATAGCAGACAAAAGAAATATGTATAATGATTTAAATTGAGATGAAATAAATAAAATAGAACTGAGAGAGTGATAAGAGGGGAGAAGCTATATAGAAAATGTAAAATGGTAAATAAAATATGAAATTGGATAAAAAGTGAGCATGAATTTTGAATTTATGTCTGTATAAAACGATGTAACCTGGGACTAAGCCACTTTCCAAAAAGAAGTTTTATTTTTTGATGTTTTGTGTTTTGTTTGTGTATGTTTGTTTGTTTAAAACTAATAAAAATTTTGAAAAAAAAAAAGAATGGAATCTGGCATGTCATCTCAACACGATATCACCCAGCTACAGATGGTTTGGTTGAAAGTTTTGTTCAAAGTTTTAAGAAAGCTTTGTGAGAAATGTCTGGTCAGAACAAAAAAAAAATCCCTCCACTTGAAAGCTTAAAAAAAATTCCATTCATTTATTGCAAAACACCACCCACAATAATTAATTAGACACCAGGAATGCTGTTTTTCAGCTTGAAATTCACCTTCAAAACCTAATGTGAGAAGAAACATTTAGAATAAGCAGCTAGAACAAATGGAGCTATCTTTTCAAGATGAAAAAGAACAATTCTCTATTGTGCAAACTGCATCATCAAAAGAGTATAGAAGGAAATATAAGTGGACTACAAGAAATATCAAAGAAGGACTTGAATATTTTTTTCTTAAACTGTTGAAATTGCCCCTGAAGAAGTCATCTTGAACAGTTGAGAACAGAAATATAGAAAGTTGTTATGCCTGATGTGATTTCCTGACTTACCATTAATAGCACCTATCCCTGAAATGACATACAAGTGCTGATTGCAACATGGATGCCAGTATGGTTGAATATATTATGGTTGAATGTAATATGTAAAAGCCATCACAGTGCCTTGATTTAGCATATTGTATTTGAATATAATAAAGTATGTATCCCGGCTAAGATGAGTGTGTGGGTTACAGTTGTCATCGATTGATTGAACTGTGTTGGCCAGTTACCTTGAGCTGCCAGTATATGCTATCATTCTTGCCAATTTGTTTCTTCCAGTAATGTCAATAAATGAAATGAAAGTAGAAAATACGTCCTCCTCCTGACACAAGTGGGATTGATCGGTAGAATAGAAAAAACATTCCCACTGTAGATTGGAGTCATAGCAACTAAGAAAAGGATAAAATTTCCAAATTCCAGTATCTCAGTCCAGGATTGGGAGGAATGCACTGAAAACCTGTGATAGGATAGAAAAAGATTGTGCTCAAATATGAGGCATGAAATACCCTCAAAATAGTGTTTTTGTGGTTGCTAAATAAGTGAATAAAATAAAGAGACCCATGGTGGTACAGTGCTTAGAATACAATATAAGAGCCGCGGTGGTGCAGTATTTAGAATGCAGTACTGTAGGATACTTCTGCTGACTGCCAGCTGACTGCAATTTGGCAGTTTGAATCTCACCAGGATCAAGTTTGACTCAGCCTTCCAATCTTCAAAGGTCAGTAAAATGAGGACTCCAGACTATACTGGCTCTATAAACTGCTTAGAGAGGGCTGTAAAGCACTGTGAAGCAGTATATAAATCTAAGTGCTGTTGCTATTGAAGGCTAACTCTGCCTACAGCCAAGAGATCAATCCAGAGGTGGTATTCAGCAGGATCTGACCAGTTCTGGAGAACCAGTAGCGGAAAATTTGAGTAGTTTGGAGAATTGGCAAATACCACCTCTGACTGGAGAATTTACAGTATCCTTCCCCTGCCATGACCACCAAGCCATGACCACAGAACCGGTAATAAAAAGATTTGAATCCCACCACTGGATCAGTCCTTACTGGCTCAAGATTGACTCAGCTTTTCATCCTTCTGAGATTGGTAAAATGAAGACCCAGATTATTGAGGGCAATATGCTGGCACTGTAAACCACTTAGAGAGGGCTGTAAAGCACTATGAAGTGATATATAAGTCTAAGTGCTATCACTATCACTAAATATTGCACATAGAACAATGGAGAGGGGGATGGGACAAGATTCTCATCACTCTCAGCCTAGGCAATGGCTTTAGACTGGAAGTTATAAAAAGCTATATTTGAAATGAAAGAGAGAATGGAGAAAGATAAATGCTTTGTTCCTTTATATCCCGTTGACTGTAATCTACAGCAAGATGAATTGCCACCTGACAGGTCTTGTGTGTACAGCCTGAGAATACTAAACAACACCAGTGCAAAGAGAAGGTATGCTGCTCTTACTTTTAAAATCAAAATGATTTAGTGAAGCACACAATAATCTGGCACCTGGTAAGTGAGATGATCACTGCAGTTTAAATTAGTCGCAACATTGGGGCATCTTCTTTGCCACAGACAAGAGAAAGATGATAAATAGTGACAATGAGTGAAATCATCACTTCAAAGCCAGAGTACTAAGGAAATAACTTTATTAATCTTCTTACTTACTTTTTCTCTTGTACTTTCACCAATATTATGGATGCCTAGATGATTTATTCCCCAACTTTTACCTTAGTGATGGTGAACCTATGACATAACATGTCAAAGGTGTCATACCATGATATTTTGGGTGACACGCCAGTATTCACCAGCACCCAAGAAAAAGTATTCTTGTTCCATTCTCACATCAATTTTGGAGGCTATGGAGGGCCGTATGAGAATGGTCTGCACTCTTATGCAGTTTCTGCACCCTTCATAAATGAATGTATTTTACTTGTATTTTTTGTTTGTAATTACTTGATGTTTCTTTACATAAAATACATAGCACCACACATTATTGGACTGTATTTTGTTTAAAAAAATAAATAAGCAATGAATTGTTACTCTTTGGTTAAGGTTACTAGCAGAGTCAAGTAAGGCATCCCCAATTGTTGACATGACAAGCCCAGAAAGTTTTCCATCATTGTCTTACCTTATGTAGATATGAATAATGGCTTCCTCTATGATCTCCCAGCATTTTAAAGACAAGGATTTGATAGAGCAGCCATGAAGGACTTGCAAAAGATATTCTGATGCCTTAACCCAGAGGCCTCCAAACTTGGCAACTTTAAAACTTGTGGACTTCAACTCCCAAAATTCTTCAGCCAGCTATGCTATGCCATGCTGGCTGGAGAATTCTGGGAGTTGAAGTCCACAAGTCTTAAAGTTGCCAAGTTTAGTGACCCTGTCTTAATCTGTCTATATCTGTCTATAAAAAAAAATCACACAAGCACACCAATGGTTTCCTTGTATCACTCTATAGAAGCATATATTGCACTTTGAAGAATCAAGATGAGAAAATCTATGCTTTTGAATTTTGGTTCTGAGAATATTATGGATAGCAAGAAAACAAACAAACAAACAACATGAAAGACCAGGTAAGGGAAACGTCTTCAAAGAAAAATCAGAAAGCCTCGTTGCCTCTTGAAAAGACACCTTTGGGACAACCATAATTTGGATGACTGAGAATCTCCAGAGACATTTCACCCTTTTTCTTTTCTTTTGAAGATTAATCATATTTAGTTCATTTCAGAATCATTTCTTTAGTCCCTGATCTTCATTACAGATAGTCCTCATCTTACAGTAGTTCATTTAGTGACTGTTCAAAGTTACAATGACATTGAAAAAAAGCAACTTGTGACCATGTTTCACACTTACAACTGCTGTAGTATTCTCATGGTCACCTGATCAAAATTCAGATGCTTGGCAACCAGTTAATAGTTCTAACAGTTGCAATATCCTATGGCCATATGAACCTTCCGTGACCTTCCGACATAACCTTCCGACGTGACTTTCCAATTATTACCTTTTGTGACTTCTGACAAGCAAATTCAATGAGAAAGTCAGATTCACTTAACAACTTTGCTACTAATCTAAAATTGCAGTGATTCACTTAACGATTGTGACAAGAAAGGTTGTAAAATGGGGCAAAACTCACTTAATAATATAAATTTGGGACTCAACTTGTGAGTGGACCTCACTCCATTCCTAAGAGGTCTGCATAAGCACACCAGCATGCCTACTGTCCCTGTCCTATTGTTCCCATTTATTCATACTCATTTATTATGTATATACTTATACCTATTTATACTTATGTGTTTAAGCCCCTGTCACACTGCACCAACGGATGGAAAGAGGATGTAAAACAGAGAAAAACACTTGCCATCCGTTGGTTAACTCGATGCTTCCGTTCTGTACTCACTGCCTCCGTTTTGCTTCCTCTCTATCCGTCCAGCATCCGTCTATTGACATTTCATCCGCTCAGAAGGTTTTGAGCTGCTCAGAACTTTTGAGCGGAAAATGTATCCAATGCATCCGTTCTGCATCCTCTAGGCATACAGGGGACATCCGTTCTGCANCTCTGCATCCTCTACACATCCTCTACGCATCCTCTATGCATCTGCTCTGCATCTGCTCTGCATACTCTGCGCATCCTCTACGCATCCGCTCTGCATCCGCTCTGCATCCGCTCTGCATCCGCTCTGCATCCGCTCTGCATCCACTTTCCATCGGCCCTGCGTCCTCCCCCCGTCCGTTCCTTTCTGTGTTATCCGCTCTGGTTATGCAAATTTTTGTCCCTTTTGAGAGCGGATAACAATGGATGGAAAATTTTTCTCGTCCTCTGTGTCCTTTTTACAAAAGTTTTGCATCCGTTGGACAGTGTGACAGGGCCTTTATATGTTATGTTCATACATACTTGTTTTCTCATACATGCTTGACAAACAAACAAACAAACAATAAATAAATAAATAGTGATTGTAAGTCAAGGATTACTTGTATTCTTCTTCTTTAATTGTGTTCCCGTTTGATTGAAGCTCTCAGTACATTGCCCAGAACTGTTCTCAACTCAAGCCAAGTTGAGAAAACAGTTATCATTCTGTGGGATGTTCATGTTCTGGTAAATTGTATATTTGAAAGCTCACTATTAGAGTGCAAAAGTAATACAGAGATAGCAGCCTTCCATATCTGTGTTTGGGTTCCTTCTGGCATTTGGCTGGTCATTACAAGTAAGTATTCATTGGGCAAGATGGGTCATTAGTATGATTCAACAGGAGTTTTGTCAGTGTTCTTACAACTTTCATTTCCATTTTTTTGTCAATTAACCTCATTTCCAAGAAAAAAAAACTGAATCCTTGGGCAGTTTTCAATATGTTGGGTTTGATACGATGGTTTTTAGTGGACAAGAAATTTACCCTCATCTGACGAAAGTAACCAAGGTCTTCCCACACACTGCATGGTTGAAAACTAGAAAGTTGTGATGGAATAAAAGTTATTGATGGAATGGACCTTTGATACTAATTCCCTCTTCTGACTTAGATGTTTTGCCTCCATCAAGTTCATACACCTCACCTCCTTGGCATTCAAATATGCCTCTGAGTGTTATTGTTTATGGTTTATATTGATAAATACCGAATTGTTACAACTTTGAAATGACTTCTTAAGCGGTTCTTTCTCCCTTAAGCCCCTGTCACACTGCACCAATGGATGGAAAGAGGATGTAAAATGGAGGAAAACACTTGTCATCTGTTGGTTAAGGTGATGTATCCGTTCTGTACTCACTGCCTCCAGTTTTTCATCCTCTCTATCCGTCCAGCATCCGTTAATTGACGTTTCATCCGATCAGAAGGTTTTGAGCTGCTCAAAACTTTTGAGCTGAAAATGTATCCAATGCATCCATTCTGCATCCGCTAGGCATCCGCTTAGCGTCCGTGCAACTCCATCCGCTCCAGCGGTAAACGGACACAGGGAGGAAGCGGAACAGATGCGGAACGGATACAGAATGGATGCCTAGTGGATGCAGCACAGAAACAAAGCATTTAAAACGGAAAAAACGTTCGCAGAGGG
>BHFT01074056.1:18748-42137 GCA_004320025.1 Laticauda laticaudata | reverse complement strand
TTGCTCGTCCGCTGTGTCCTTTTTACATACGTTTTGCATCCATCGGGCGATGTGACCTGGCCTTAAGTGAACTATAGTCCAATTATATGGAAGGCATTAGACTCAAGCTAGGTTTAAAATATTTAATTTGAATGTGGCTTTGAAAGTGTCCATGATAATTCTCAGCAGCATGCTTATTTCAGCCTCTGAAATTTCCAAGACCCACAAATAATGATGTGGAATATTTTTTCATAAGTAGGACACTTGGGGAAGTGACCTAGATCAGACCAACCTCTGGACCACAACCCACTACCAAGCCTTGAGTTGTTGGAACTGGGCCTTGGAGGTAGCAGGCAGGTGACATAAGCAGTGGGCATACATGCACATTGCTTCTTCAAATGGAACTGGACCAGAGGTGGTATTCAGCAGGTTCTGACCAGTTCTGAAGAACCAATAGTAGAAATTTTGAGAACTTCATAGAACCGGCAAATACCACCACTGACTGGAGATTTTACAGAATCCTTCCCCTGCCATGCCCACCAAGCCATGCCCACAGAACCAGTAGTGAAAATATTTAAATCCCATCACTGAGCTGGACAGATGTATGCACTTGCCTGCCATTCATGCAGAGCCATCCCTTCTACCTCCCCCCCCCATCCATTAGTTCACAAAACTGGAAAGGTTGTCGAACTCTGGCCTAGGTTACTATTAAAAGGTTTAAAGCATTAATATGCCACTGTCATAAGACTAGAATTTGAGGTTTTTAAAAAAATGTGTTGACAATAGATTCAAGACAGACTTAACCCAGTCCTTTAACTTTATATTTTCCACACCATAAGTTATGCAATAGTAATTGGTTTAAAGGAGTTCCAGCTTTGATCAGTTTGTCTCCATCAAATACCTTCCTAATGTGCTAACTAGAATCCTCTCAAGTGAGGTTAGTGGCATTCATGGGAGCTTAGTGAATCAGAACTGAGTTGCAAGAGGAAACTCCACACATAAAAGAAGCACATTCACTTAATTGTTCTTGTCCCTCACAGAGATAGATTGTTTCTACCCTTTCCTCTATGCTAATGTTTCCTTGGCGATTTTAGGATATGTGAACTTCAACTTCCAGAATCCGCAGCCAGCAAGATTAAAGTCCATACTGTATATCTTGAAGCTGCCAATATTGAGAAACACTGCTCTATGGAAATCAGAAAGGGGTTGTGTTTGTTTAAATAATAAAAAGCAGAAGTTGGGGAAAAACCTGGGAACAGAATCTGAGAAAAAAACAGATTCCCATCATCCTGCTCAGTAACTCTAAATAGCCCCTGAAATTAACTAGAAGTCCAAGAAAGAAAGCAGAGTACTTTTGCTTCAGAAAAACCTCTTATTTTTAGGGAAATAGTTAAACCTCTAGCTAGGAAATAGCACTAAAAAATTTCAGTTTCAATTTATGGAATGGAATCTAAATCTAACTTTTTAAATTATCTGTAAAATTTAAGACAATATATTGAACCTTATCTTTAAATTTCTATTTTAGATTTGTTACCCCATCTTTATTATTTTTTATAAATAATTCAAGGCACCAAACATATCTAATATTCCTTTGTCTTGTAACTTTCCCCCCACAACAATCCTTTGAAGTGAATTGAGTACAAGCCATCCAGCCAGTTTCATGCCTAAGGCAGGATTAGAACTTACAGTTTCTTGGTTTTTAGCCTGCTGCCTTAACCAACTAGACCAAATGTTAACTTTGTATTCAATTTTCAGGATTGTTTCTAGCCATAATTTTTCTGTAAAATTGTTTTAATATGCCTCCAGTATTTGAGTAATGAAAATTTCCATTTCTAGAAAACCAGTGCCATCTTGTGGCTTGCCTGATATTCTATTATCTTTTTTCCCTTTTTTAATTCCTCAGGAAGTGGCTGACCTGAGTGGTCACTTTGGACCAGAATCTCTTCACCCTGAATGTTTGTATTTCAATATTTAAAGTTAATAAGAGATTGATTGATTTTGTCTGTTTTCTTTTTTAAAATAAAGTTTGATTTTGTTCATTCCTTATGGGATTGGTCTATCACTTCCAATAGGAAATCTGAGCCTTCGGCTTCCCATTTTGCTAATTCAAGCAATCCACTAATGCTACTTGAAACACATCTTGGACTAAATTGGCCCAACAGAGTTCCTATATTGAGAAATTGTGTGCTTAAGTATAATGTGTCCTATAACAAGGATTATACAGGAAAGACTTGTGAAATGGTTTTCTGAATTTGCTGCTACTTTGTTCCCATATAGTGGTTTTTTAAAAATGCAAGGTATCCTTTAGATACATTAAAAATATTGCAATGATTGATTACTAGCACGATAAAACTGAAAGTAGTGAAACAGCAATTATCAAGAAAGGATAGCATTTTTTTTTTCATGGAAAATGAATGTGGTAGTGGAGATCCCCTAGACAGAGAATTTGGCCTCCTTTTTCCTTTGAAATTAAAATATCTTATGTCTTTATTGTCTACATTGCTATTCGTTCCTATAAGGATTTTATGGGTGGAGTAGGGTGAAGGGAGACTTGACTGTAATAGAATGTGCATTTTGATCCCACTGTTGGTAGTTTTCTTAGTTCTCAACTTATGCCTTGATGCCTTGATTCAAGTATTAACAAACTGTTTCTACTGGATTACAAAGGTGGTTTATAATTTCTAATCTAAACCAAAAGTAACAATAAAATAAAATCATCTGAGCCATGTTTATTGAAAGTCATATTGTATTAAAATTATACCTACCGGTACTAATTTACATTGAAAAAAAGACTTTAAAATAAGCAATTAACAACATAACTAAGCACAGTACAGATTTATGTTTCAAGTCAAAACATTCCACCAAATTTTTCTAGAGAAGAGTTCTGAGCAGCTATTAGTTGAAGCAGCAGTGTTCATACACAATATTACCATATATTAGAAAGACCTATCTATTATGTGATAATATTAAATCTATTTGGATAATAATGGTTGATATTTTTTTGTTTACTAGGTGAGAGAAAAGCTTGTTCTTCCGGAAGTATTAAAATGAATGGAGACTAAGCAAATTTGAGTAAAAAGACACTAGCACGGTAATGCAAATCTTCCCCCCACTGGCTTGAGTAATTTCTTTAGCCTTATAGAAACTTCTTTTTTTTTTCTTAAGAATTATTTGAAGGGAAAAAAATCTACATTTTCAAAGCTGATGCTGAACAAAATTTCTTAGCATGTATTGGATTTTCCCCCCTTCGCTGCTAAGAAATTTTCCTGTTCATTATATTACAATATCCTTATTTTGCTCAGAAGAAACTTTGACATTTCACTGAAAAATGTGACTATTGTCCCATGTGATGCATCTTTAGGATTGGAACACTACTATTACAGAGGATAACTTCATTCCTAGAAAAATAACAAATCCCAGCCACCCATCTTGTGTTCAGTACTCAATATTCAACAAAAGCTGAAGGCATTCCCAGCAAATTTGACAAATATTCATATGACACATGACTTCAAATATCTATTGGCTACTAGTAAATATTACAGTGCATGCATTAAGGACTGGCATGTATAAGAAATAATTAAATTCCTCCCCTACAAATCTTTATTCAATGTTCATATAATCGTGTACTTTCATTTCATAAGCTTACTTTTAATACTAAAGATGGCAATGAGTTACATGTTCAGCATTTTGGCTTCAAAATGATTTAGATTCTAATTCAGTCACAGGTTTCCATATTTTAAAAAAAATCCCTTTTTGTTGGCATTCCTTTGGTCTTAACTACACGAATTCCAGATGTTTGCTATATTGTAATTTCTTCTGTAAGAAAATGCCTTTAGTTTTGTCATTATATCTTTCTATATATCATCATTATATGGAGTGATTTGTGAGGTTTTTTTTTCTTTACTGCAATTCTGAGACAAGAAGGTTAGAAATAGAAGATGATGCCATTTGGACATTTAGTAGAATTCTGAATAAGGCAGTTTGACAGCTTAATAGAAGTCTAATATGGAAGAAAACTTTGTTTTCTTTAAAAAACATTTGGCAAAATAAGGCAGTAACATTTGCTGGAGTTAGGCAGCGCTATAATAACAGTAAACTCTTTGCCGAAAGACATACAAAATATGTTTAACTAGACAAAAGATGATTGGGTCAAATGTTAGTACATTGGTAATAAAATGCTGAAAAGCAGAGAATCACTGAAAAATGAACCAGTTTTTTTTAAAAAAGTTTAGAATTTAAGGAAATCTTTGTTTTTAAAGAGATCTTATGATGCTGTCTGTTTTAGGAATTATAATCTGTTTAATCTTCTTAATTCCTGATCAAAGAATTCTGAACACTTTCGTTCTTTAAGTGAATTTCATAAAAATACCACCTCATAAAAATCCATAATCAGATTTATTTATTTATTTATTTTGAGAAAACTCAATATTTAAGACTACTTCAAAAACTGGCTGATTTTGCAATACAGATGCACACTGAGTCTCGGAAAATAATAGAGTAATTTTGCACTTATATCAGACCCATTCTAT
Source organism: Laticauda laticaudata (assembly GCA_004320025.1). Taxonomy (NCBI): domain Eukaryota; kingdom Metazoa; phylum Chordata; class Lepidosauria; order Squamata; family Elapidae; genus Laticauda; species Laticauda laticaudata. Next base: position 37,629 of record BHFT01074056.1, on the reverse strand, counting down.
GCTCACCCCTAATTATGTGGGAGGAGAACTCATATTTGTCATGGCTCCTGTGTCCACACATATTACATTCAAAAGGGTCACGAAAACCATGACATCCCATATGGATAGTGAACATAACATAATCCAAGAAAAGAACACGGCAATGATCACATCGAAAGAATCCAATGGGTTCACCTTCTTTGTTGAAAACTTTCAAGACATCACAAGGACAAACAGTTGGTTGTCTAAATGGGTCATATGCTCTAGGGAGTTCCTTGAAAGTCAGGAGTCCATTCCTGGCCTGCAAAGGAGGAGGAACCATTTGATTTTGAAGATAGGCATGATTCTGGTTCTCTTCTTGATTGTTATCTGAATCTGTAGAATGTTGACCACTATTGTTTGGAGAAAGGCCTTGCTCAGTAAGTATCTTATCTCTCGGTTGGGTGTCACTCTTTTCCATTTTCAGCGGGTTATTACTGGGCATTTCAGTGTGAGTGAATGTAAGAGGGTACAGGCTGCTGATAACAGGCACCATCTCTGAAGTTGGAGCAGCTGAGGTCTGCATGAGTGAGCGAGCTGGTTCTGCACCAAGATAGCCAATGGCATTGCTGAAGGCTTGGTCTGCCATGCCTGGCAACATAGCCCCTCTTTCCTTTTCATATAAAAAGCCATGGCTGTAATTCACTTCAAAGTTGGGATGTTTTTCACCTGCAGAAGAAAATAATATTTGAGGAGGTAGAAAACAAATTTCTTATATTTGTGATGGATGAAGAAAGTCACACCTTTGATGGCAGCACATACTTTTAATAAACAAAGGAACATTCTCTGCATACTTTCTAGCCTGATTCAAATCCTACAAAATTATCTTCAAAGTAATACAAAAAAGGGGGAGGAAAAAAAACCAGCAGGCAAACACTGCACAGTATAAAATTTGAAAAATAAAAGCATGGAATCAGGATGAGCAGTTTTCATCAAAACTGCTGACACAGGCAACTTTTTCACCTGCAGCAGACAATACTTTCATATTAAAACTTTCTAAGCTACATAATAGAAACTAGAACAAAATCTTGAGATATTTATCACTGGCAGAACTATGAGTCAAGGACCTCCAATGTTCGGTGGATAGGAGTGAAACCATACACTCACGTTTCTTTAATAATGTGCTTGAGAGTGCTGACAGCTTATTGCCAATCTCAAGACCCATCTGATAGTTCAAAGGAATTTTTAAAAATCCCCACAACATGACATTTCACTATGACTCATAATACCTGTTCTAGAAAACATGAATCAAATAATATTCTAAAGCTAGGTTTTCAAGGGCATCCTGAATATATGTCAATATGTTTGCCACCCCTCCAAGTTGCTGGGATGTGAGCAAAAGTATGCTAATATATTAACTTGTTTGAAACAGGGTGATCATTTCTGTGGTAAAACTGAGAATTGGTTGCACTTGCTGAATTTTGGCCTACATGTCCCTGAATGTACCATTCTTATCTTTACCATTAGTAGGAAGTACCCCATATGGCAGACAGATACTAAGGCTGGTGCTATAGTCTATCCTGCCCTTATCAAAAAAAAGGTATTATGCAAAATTCTTGAATGACCAAATTCATGTTGGATAGTGGAGGTCAATTTTTAGCAGCCCATCTGTGATGAACATGGTATAGGTAGTCCTCAACTTATGATCACAATTCAGTTCAAAATTTATGTTGCAAAGTGAAAAATTTGTCGAGTGAGTTTTGCCCCATTTTATGACTTTTTTCACTACATTTTTAAGTGAATCATTATAGTTGTTAAATTAGCAACCTGACTGTTCAGTGAAACCATTGACTTTGCTTGTCAGAAGGTTGCCAAAGGTGATCACATGACCCTGGGACACTGCAACCATCATAAATGTAAGTCAGTTGTCAAGCATCCAAATATAAATAATGTCACCATGGTGAAAAAGTCAAAAGTGGGGGAAATGGTCATAAGTCAGTTTTTTCAGTGCTTTGAACAGTCACTAAATTAACTGTTGAAAGTCGAGGACCACCTGTATATGGAAAATTCCAATTTAGAATGTAGAAAAAGTAAATGCTAAGAAACACAAATGAAATCAAAAAGGAAAAATAAATTGTTATGTTTTTTAAATAAGAGAAATGATATAATATTTTATATATAATATAAAACTGATATATTTAATATAATATAAAACTGAGAAGAATTGGTAAATATTTGCAGGGAAATAAAGATATGTCTTTAATTATGAATAAAAAGGGTGCAGAAATATCTGAACCAGAGTCATTTTGGTTGCTATGAATGTGTATGAAAACAGGAATTTATAGATTGGTGATAATTATACCTTATGCCCCACTGAATGATGATAACTGAAAAACTGCAGAGGAGTTGTAGGGACAACTGTTCAACCTTTAAGAATGAATGTGATTCAGAAGAAATATTGTTCTCTGAGGTGACACGATTGAATGGGTGAAAAGAAGATGATGAAAGAATACAGAAAAAGGGTTGGGCTACTCTTGAAGACTGAAGAATGAATGAGAACAATTAAAATTTGCTTAGAAGAAGTTATGTTTATTGCTAATAAATAATTAAACATAAATTTATTCATACATACTTATATCAAAAAACTAATATTAGCTTTAAATCATAACTGATTTAACTCTTTATAATAAAAAATTGAGAAAATCAGTGAAGGATACAAGAATAATGACCGGCTCCAAATGAGGTGCAGGCCATTTTTTTATTAGTTTCATAAATGGTTCTTTTAAAAAAGAAAAAAAAGACACAGGAAAGAAAGAAGCAAAAGATCAAAGAGCTGAAGAAAAAACCTGTGGGAAAAGAAAATGCAAATTATGTAAGAAAAAAAAAGAAGATAGATTAAACTCCCAGTGGAATGAACGTAAATTAACAAGGCAGGGAAATGTGAAATGTGAAATGTGAACTGAATGAAAGGAATTATGTTAGAGAGGATCACAGAAATATGTACATTTATTCTAATAATCACTATGGAAAAAATGTTGGGTGGGACGACGAAGTGAAAAAAGTAGTGGAATAGGGGAAAATACATGTAACAGTTACAGAATGTTGCAGAAATGAGGATGAAAGCAAGCAAGCGCTGTAGATAAGAGGAAAAGGTAGCTAGGAAAAGGTATCTTAGTCAAAAAGAATAAGGAATTATTAAAATTGAAATGAAAAGGGAAACTGACATTGATGAAGATAAAATCTTCTAAGTGGTCAGAGCTAACCAAGAAATCTTCAGCAGAATAAAAGGAATGGGGTTAAACATAAAACCAGCGAAATTATTTGAACTGAAGCTAAAATGAGAAAAGTATGCTCAGCTAAGTTAAGATATTTTTATATAAACAACAGTTATATTTTAAGTAGAAGTGAAATGAATGTTTTAAATATTTGTGCATATGAATGAAAAGCAAGTCATAAAAACTGGGGGAATATTGAAAAAATGGTAAAAACTGCAAGTGTAGATGTAAAAGCAAACACGTTAAAATTATGGATGTAGCTTGCTTGTGGAAAAGCTATTTCCTTATTTATTACATATGTGAAACCTGCATATCCAATTAGAAGAATAATGGTCATGTCTTTACTGAGAGCTATGTAGAGTTCAGCTCCATTGAGCTTAATAATGATAATGATCCTGCAGAATAATGTTGATTTTGAAACAATTCATTTTTTCAACTATTTTTGTAGTTTGAACAGAATCAATAATACTTGGAATCATATAAATGGGATCATTTAAGTTTCCTACAAAGATAAGAATACACTGAAAAAATCTGATTTTGATAACCATATTGTGACTTTGGGCATGCACCTCAACCCAATTCATGTCACAGGGCTGCTGAGGAGAAAATAGGAGGTGAAAATATTGTGTATGCTCACCTTCCTGAGTTATTTATACAAATTAAAATAAAGGTGAGATAAATATATAAAGAGGTGGCAAATAAAACATATTTGCCACCTCTTTATACAATCTCTTAATACAACCAATCAAGAGAAGATGAATTGGTAAGATCTTTTTCACCTTTTTTGGAGAAGAGGCTTATATTGATCAATATTTAATTTCACTCCCTGACATGGAGGACACAGCTCAATCTCACTGTGGGAAGCAGGTTGCAGCACAGTGAGTGATGAAACCACTGGGGCAGAAAATGGGGCAGATCAGAAAGGATATAAAATTGAATCACTCAGTATCTCTACAATAACTGGAGATTCTTAGTCACTAGACAAAATCTCAGATTGTCTCTTCTCTCATAGAAGCAGGGGAAGTATTGTCTATGATATATTTTTCTTTATGCTTTTTACTGTCAGAACTCAGTACTAGCAAAACCAACATCACAGTTGGTAATATTGCAGTAGAATTCTGCATTGGCAAAGAATATGGTTTGTCTCAAGTGAAGCTATCTGTGTCAATGTTTTCTTAGTTTATTCAGGAAACTAAGTTTTGTCTGATGATTAAACTGTGCCAATGAGGATTTTAGCTATGGGTTTAAAAAGGAATAAATAGGTATACCGCTGCACTCAAATAAGACTCAGCAGAAATAAGAAGCTGGACCCTACTTATTTGCCCCAGGAACAGGTATCATCCTAAAGTTTGAAATATTTTCCAGAGATGCTCTGGAATATGCTCTCTTCTGAGATGCTCAGAATATGCTTTCCAGAGATGTAACATAAAAGGCATAGGCATAGTAAAAAGAAAAAAAAATCACTATCCTGATTTTTAAGATAGCCTGTTCTGTTTGGACTTCTGTTTGAAGTTCTAAAATATATCATTTTTGGCTGCTAATAGAGATGTATCATGTAATCCACAGATTATTCTAGATAGACCAGAACCATTTTACTAAACTGATAATTTACTCTCTGGATTATTTTGAATACATCTTTATATCTAATTCTCTCTTTCTTAAACAAATACCTAGATAGAAAATCAACATTTTCTTTTAACAATTTTTTTCTCTTGTACTTAAAAATGACTAAGTACATGATTAATGTATTTAATCATTTTAATGTATGATTAATAATGTGATTTAAAGGAAAAACAGTAGGGTTTTGATTTTAAAAAAATCCCACATTTATTATTTTCACAAATAAACGAAGGCAGCAAACGCATTTGACACATCTTCTTCCTTCTATTTTCCTCACTGCAACAACCCTGTGAGATGAGTTGGGCAGAGAGAGAATCACTGGCCCAAAGTCATTTGGCGGGCTTTCATGGTAAAGGCAGGACTTGAACTTATAGTCTCTTGCTTTCTAGCCTGTTATCTTTTTTAAAAAACATATAAACAGGCTGGATTGATGACATCTGCAAGTATTGCAGGCCTGATTGACAAAAGAAAGCTCAGGATTGGTTGGAAACAAAAGGAAGAGGCCTTCATCCTACAGTGGATAGATAATGGTTACGATGATGATGATGATCATGTTTTTTCAACAGGAATAAAATGCAAAACAAAGAAAACAAAAAAACATACACCCAACAGTAACAACAACAAAAAATTGTGTACAAAAAAGAGGGGGAAAAAAATAACCCACACATAATATAGGACTAACACTGAACATATAAAAAAGTCTACCCTAGCTGTACGGTGCAAGAAAATAATTTTTAAAACCCTGATAAATTCACCTCCTCTTACATAATGGGTCTACAAATAATTATAATCTCACTTCCGCATGCATGTGCGCGCTCTCCTCCCTCCCTCCCTCTCTCTCCCTTAATCTTCTCTGCAAATTATAAGTACAATTTCTTTAATTTTTTTCATATGCCACTGTTTCTAAATCCATCATCACATGTGTTGCCTTCTGAACACATTTTTGTTTCTCTGAATTCCATTTAATGTCTGGTGCCCAGTTCTGGAACAGAACTGCAAGGTAATAACTGTGTATTATTTCCATTACACACAGGTGTAATGCTTTTTTCAATGCAATCCAAAATAGCATTGGTCCAATTAGCTGTTAATGTATTAAGAACCCTAGATCATTCTGAAAGGCATGGTGATGAAATTTGATATTCTTTGTGTGAGCTTTTCATCTAAATCTTCTGCACTGCAGAACTGCAGAACCTCTAGCTCATGTTTATCTATCTTGTGCATAATAATATAATGAGAGGTTTTGCTTTTGCTAAAGACAATGCTCAATGCCTGTATTACCTAACAATATCAGTTTTCCCTTTAGCATTGCATTTTCTACCAAGTTAAGGGATTAATCTGTCATGAACAATGGACAGACTGACATTTTTCCTTAACAAACCAATTCTGACTCCAACTACTAACAGCATTTTTTTTAATATCCCCGGAGACATATATCTTTATAATCTTTTCTAACTTACCCAATGTAGGTATTAGTTTGTATGTTTTGAATTACCTGACAGTCTGACTGTTTTCCAAGAGAATCAGCTTCTACATTTAGCAAACTATTGCAGAAAATTGGTTGACAGACCTACATATGACCAGCTCAAAGAAAAGCCCTTCCTTCCCCCCAAAACTGACTTAAGTCCCAAATAATAAAAGTTTCAAAATAGTGCCAAAAGGAATATAGTACTCCTCCTAAACAGCAATATATCTAGGCACTCAAGAGGTCAGAGAAAGAGTGGAGTGAAATGAAAATGAAACTGCAGCTTTAACTTCTGAAGATGGAATCAGCAGAATAGTTAAGTTCTTAGAAAAAAATCATGATGATGTGACAATGCTTACAAAGATTAGAATCAAGCAGGAAATTGTTTTTCCTATAACATTCTAGGGAAGTAAAGGTTGGACATTAACTAAACAGAATAGAAGAAATATTGATACTTTTGAACTATGGTGTTGAGCAAGATATCTGAGAATACCATGGACAGCCAAGAAAACAAAATAAAACAAAAAGCAGTGCACTGAAGAAATCAACTCTTGTTCTAATGCAAGGCACAACTTACGAATCTCAAACAAGTATATTTTGGAAACATTATACAAAGGTCTAGATCTCTGGAGTAGTCAATTGTGCTTGGAAAAGTGGAAAGAAAGAGAAAGAAATGAAAGAGAAGATGAGTACAAGTAGCAAGATGGATTGACTCAGTTACAGGACAATTGATGCACTGACAGAAGACTTGAAAGATCAGAATAGAGACAGTCTTGAAGAAAGCCAAGAAGTTGATACCACCAAGAAATTGGTGGCACATAATCAATCCTATGTGGAACTTTTCAAAGTTTTCTTTGATTTCATGGACAATTTAGGGTTAGTTGATATACAAAAGAACAGTAATTCAAAGATTCTGTTTCAAGAATGGACCTAATTTGGATTTCAAAGAACTTGGTTACAGAGGTTTATGATGTAGAGTTATTAGCAAACATCTTTTAGGATTATAATCCTATGAATTTGGTTTATAAAAGAAAATCCAATTCTTTTAGATGGAGACTGAATGAAATGTTGCTGCAGAATGAAACACTAACAAAGGATTGTGAAAAGAAATTAAAATAAGTTTTTCAAAAATAATGTAGGTAAAGGCACTCATTTAAATATGGTTTGACATTCAGATAAAACTGTTTTTAGAGATTTTTTTATACAACGCAATAGTATACTTAAAAAGAAGAGCCAAGAGAAAAACACAAGCTATTTGGGATGAAAGAAAGAATGGGGAAAAGACAAATGAAAGAAATTTCTAAAGATAAGAATTTCTCAACAAATTAAGCTGTTACAGCATCAGCAAGAGAAATGGAAATTAAAATTAACTACGTAAAGCAAAATAGGACTGAATTTGTAAGTAAAGCAGGAAAATGGCTAGCATATAAAATACAAAAAGAAAAAGAAAATGAGTCACTTGGTTGAGTTAGAAACTGAATGAATGAGTGAATGAATGAAATGGTAAGAGGGAGATACAACTATAATGGACAATGTGGCCATACAAAAAACACCCCATCAATAATATTCCAATTTATATAAAAGAAGTAATATCTTACTAAAGAAAAGAGATGAATATCTAAAGAAATAAAATTTATCAGGGACTGCAGAATAGCAGAAACAAATTATGAATGAATCTATAACAATAAGAGAAAGTGCTTAAGATATTAATTAATTAAACAAACAAACAAACCGGAAAAGGTGCCTAGACCAAATGGATTGCCAGGTTCTTATGTTTTGAGGATGAACTTTCATAACCTTTATAAAACATTGTGAATTTTATCTTACTGGGAGGGAGGAATCTTCAAAACTGGGAAAGAAACCAGTATAACACTAATAGCTAAATAGGGACAAAAATCTGATTTGAACAAGAAACTATAGGCCAGTATCATAACTGAATAATTACTACAAGATGTTCATAATCATTATAGACAATAAACCTAAAATAATTTGTAAATATTTATTTATGAAGACCACTGTAGATTTTTTTAAAATCTAAAAGACAATTAAATGTTATAAATGTGCTGGATATTTAGAAAAAGCTGCATTGATTTTCATAGATGTAGAGAAGGTTTTTGACAATTTGAATTGGGCTTCTTTGTTCAAGATTTTAAAAGATATATATTCTGGGGAGAACTTTATAATATTATTTATACATCACAGAAAGCACAAATAATTGTTAATGGAGAGCTAACAAAACCACGTGAAATACAAAAAAGAACAAGAGAAGGATGCCCACTGTCTCTTCTCTTATTTATTTAGGTTCTTGAAATACTAAATAGAAATAGAAGACAAGATGAGAGAATTCTGGAAAATGAAGATTTTAAAAGTTAACTTAAAAGTTAAGGGCTTTTGTAGTAATTTGATGCTTTAAAGATCCTTTAAAGAGAACTGAAATATTAATGGATAGATTAAAATTATTTGATGCACTAGCAGGTTTTAAGGCAAAATATCTGGGTGTCATTATATCAAATATGATTGTATGTTATTTCAAAATAATTATGTTAAGACATGAAATGAAATTAAAAAGATATGTTAAGATTTGAGAAATTAAAATTGTTTCTGGAAAAAAAATTCGATGATAAAAATGAATGTTTTGCTTAGAATGATGTTTTCATGTCAGACAATACCTACTTTGATAACTAAGGCACCATTTAAACAGTGTCAGAAGGATATGTCTACATTTGGGTGGGAAGGGAAAAAAAAACCAGAGTTAAATATAAAGTATTATAAGATGCAAAAGAAAGAGGATTGGGCAGACCTGATTTGGGATTGTATTTCTTAGTTTGCTTTTGGTCTAGATGAAGAGTAGGTGTTGTTGAAAAGCAGAAGTACACAATTTAATATTTGAGCATCAAGGATATTTGTGACATGATAAAGTCAAGGTTAATGGGGATTTTAAAACTATTATATTAGATACACAATTTTGAGAATATGGTATATGGAAATTCAGGTTGTGCCTGAAAACACCTTTGTGACTTTCAGCACAAGAGGCATTTTATAAGCAGGAAATAATAGGCAAACCCAAATGGCTAACTTATTACAAGATACTAGAACTAGTCAAGAAAATATAATATAAAATCAAGAAAAGAGCTGGTGGCAAAGGAATATAGATTTCAATAATTTCCTTCTTTGCAATTATTAGAAAGATTTAAAGTAAATAAAAGTGTTCATGATTTTGAACATTGTAAGTTTGAAATAGAATTGTGTACATGTAATTGCTAAAATGTATACATTTTTTATTAAAACTTGAAACAGAAGAACAAGTGAAAAAATGCCTGATAAAGTAGCCTTAATTTTTGGGTTATAACTTATAATATGCAACTGTAGCAATGGAAAATATATGGCTGAAATGATTGAAATTAACATTATGTTACAATCTTAAAGAAGATTTTTATAAAATGATGTACCATTAGTATATATCATCAGATAAATTGTCTAGAATGTTTAAAGGTATTCCAAATCTATATTGGAAATATGAACAAAAAGAAAAGATTTTTTACATTCTTGGTGGACTTGTAAGAAAGCAAGAAAATTCTGGCTTTGGATATATATATACTAATTCATATGATTTTTAAATATTAATATACAGTTGAGACAATGGGTTTTTCTTTCAAGATTAATGGATAAACCCTTGGGGAAAATGTCATAGAACTTTGGTTTGATACATTAGAATTGCAGTGATATTATTGTATGCACATAAATGAAAACATTTGACACCAGCCACAAGGGAAGAATGGATGGAGAAAATGATGGAAGTGGCTAGGATGAACAAATTCATTTATTTGATCAAAGAAAAGACAATAGTTATGTTTATTGCTAACTGGAAACCTCTTATAGACTTTCTTACATGAAAGAGAAAAAAAACAAATTTGTGATTTATAGTTTTGATGATTAGACAGAATAAATTACAGAAAGAAGAGAGCTACATTGCAATCATAGAGTAAGTGGTAAATTCATATTGTTATACTTATAGCTGCTGTGAAGTAAATCAGAAGCTACTTCTTTGTATGATTTATTTTCAGACTTTTCTGTTTTATTATTTCTTCCTTTCTTAGATTTGTCCTTGATTTCTTTCTTCTTTTCTTTTTCTCACTTTATATTAACTTATATTAGCCTTTATCTTATTTTATGAAAATCTCTAGCATAATTATACCAAGAAGGAAGGCTCCATAATCTTTAGGGAGAAGGAAGGAAGTTGGCTCCATAATCTTTACAGATATCTAATCTTGTTTTCATACTGACTGTGAATCAAAAGTTTGATGCTTGTAAGTACCAGCATATGCTGATAGGCACAGGGGAAAAATAGAGAACAGGTTTAAAAGGATCTTCCTTTCGTAGTTATTCACTAGATTAGATTCCATTAAACAGATTTTTGACACTTCTGCTCAATAAAGAAAATAACTAACAATGTTTAGTTAGTATATGTTGTTCTTTATCTTCTGGATCTGAACAGCATGACAATTGTGTTATTAAATATGAAAGAAAATGATACAATAAAAGAAAAATAATGCAATCAAATAAAAATTAAAATTTATTCAATAAAAAGCCAGGAGTCATGTTGCTTTAGCATTCAGGTGACAACGAGCCAGCTTGAGAGGTACACAGTACAGGTAGTTCCTGACTTACAATCATAATTGAGCCCATAATTTATGTTAAGTGAGACATTTGTTAAGTGAGTTGTGTTCCATTTTACAACCTTTCTTGCCTCAGTTGTTAAATGAATCACTGCAATTGATAAGTTAGTGACATGGTTGCTAAGTAAATTTGGCTTCCCCGTTGCTCTGTATTTTATTCTCACAACATGAAGTTCATAGCAGATCGAGGATTTTATCTTCCCTTGGCTTAGTATTCTACCTCCACATGCTTTGATTTATTGATTACTGCTGGAGGAAGAGTTATTAAATATAGAGCATTACTACCATTATTGTTGAATCAAACTTTGAATTTTTCTTAGTTCTCCAAGCACAAGCAAAAATAATCTGCTCTTTCTGCAACCCTAACATTTTGGATTCATCTCCAATATTGACAATGAAGCTTACACAGCAGAAAATCTGTGTCTCTGCAAATACACTCTGATCAACAAATTCTTACACAGAACCAGTTCTGGAGTTTAATATATGGCACTACCAAACAATTTTGCATGGCTTTTGATGTAAATGACTGAGGGAGGTCTTTCCAGTTAAAGTAACAAGTGTTCCCCCTCCACTTTTGCAAAGTCAGAGGAAAAATATTAGCTCAACTTTATTTTTGTTCAATAACAAGAGCAGAAACAGTAAAAAGGAATGAAAGCTGTAAGATCTTTAGATAAATACATAGTATTGTAGATCTGTTTATACAATTGTGGTGGGTTTAATTTGGGGGCAGGGAAGCATGGAAGAAAAAGATGTCATATTGGTTTAGACAAGTTTACATCTTAAGAAAACAATGTTTCTTTCTATTCTGAATGGAAATAGAATGATACGCAAAGTCAGAGATTAAAGATAGAAAAATCGATCTAGTTCTAAGGGCTATTGCTTAAAGATTTACATTAAGGCATTAATTTCAAACACTAGAAGATTTATGCTTGCGATTCAATGAGTTTTTATTAATCTTCAAATTTAAATGAAATTGCTACCAAAAACTACCCCAAAATTGGCCAAACCCTTTAATATTGTACTGAAATACATGCTGAGATAATTTAATAGGCCTCCTATAAGTTGGGTAACAACCACCCAATTTTTCCAGTTGAGAAATATATTTGATTTGAAATGGCCTGCACAATTAAAAATATTTTTTTCTCATAGTCTGGTTAGTATTAATTGTATGTTCAATTTACTTCATATTTATAATATAAAATTCTTAGAAAATACTATAAATCCTAGAAATTAAAAAAAAATCTGTTTCTTCAGTTAGTTTTTTCCTTTTTTCTTTTTTAATAAATTCTTTCAGTTACAATTCAACAAATCATACTTTTTAAAAAATTCTCTCAATATAATTATCAGATGCCTAAAATAAACTGCATTAAAATAAATGTAATTTTTTAAAGCCAGTATTAATATTGACAGTGATATTATTTTATTATAAACAATCATTCTGATTAATAAATTATTTTTAATAAATAGTATATGAGAAGATAGGAATTAAAAGGAATATTACATGACTGTGCATGTAGGCACCTGAACTTGCCATTCTATTGTACAAACAACTGATCTGATCTAACAATCATAACATTTATTTTAAAAAAATTCACTACTGATTCAATATTCAATTGATCTAATTAGTAAATGGAAGTAAATGATTCTTAATCAACAAAACAGAATGTCTCTGTGTTTACTTCTAACACTGCTTCATCTTGCTCCCTGACAATGATAAGGAATGAGATGTTTCACTCTTGTAGCAGTTTATTCCATGTTTCAAAAGACTTATTGCTGAGCTGTTGAATAAATATATATCAATGAAATACTTTTTGCTAAAAGTATTTATTATAAGGTCTATTTCATGGAGGAAGAAAGATTGCCTCTCTAACTCCCCCTCCCCAATATAAGAGAAAGGAGAGAATTATTGGCTTTGTAGTTTCTACATATACTTTGGTAACAGGGTCTGCTGTTTATACAGCTTTTTGTATTGTGGCTACCTTGATTGGTTGACATACTTTGAAATCAGTGACAATTCTCAGTCTAATATTCTCCTAGAGGCTTTGTGGTTTGAAAGAGTCATCTATCACCCAGAAACCTCTACACTGTATATTTCAGGGGCTGGTCTATATAAGCCATGGATAAGCATAAATCCATTCATGTAATGGTAAAGAGGGACGAAAGAAATATAGTATCTAACAAATGCAAGTTTATGAATTTGTTCAAAAGAAGAACAGTGTCATATTTCCATTACTTTTAATGGCTATACCCAAAAGAGAGTCCATTAAAAAAATCCTTACCAATAAATTTCTGTGGCATGGAACGTTTTCGTTTGGCAACATTGCTTGCTAAGCGGTCCAGGACAAGGGCCCGCTCAGTCCCCATTTCAGTTCTGATGTGCCTTCTCTCTGAACTTTCTAGATTGGGAAAAGCAAACAAAAATTAGAATAAAGTCCTTAAAAGCAAATTTTAAAGGAAGATGCACATGCCTACAACTGTTCATTTAGTAGAGCTGCATGGGATTAACTGTGTGGTTATTTTTCTTCTTCTTCTGCCTCTCTCTTATTCTCATACCTCTGTTTCACTAATGTGATCAGTAGAGCTGGAGCAAAACAGAAGAAACATCCAAATTTTGCACTTCTCAGATTCACAAAGCCTCACAGAATTAACATCTTGATTATACACTTCCTCTTGTTAATGAGCAAGCTTGACCTGGTAGTTTATGAAACACAGAGGAAGATCTTGTCCCGCCCAAATTTCCATCTGATTTTGAGAAAGATAGCCAGACACCTGTAGAACAGCCTCTGAAGATGTAAATGCAAGGGCGCATGTTGAATATTCAAACCCTTGAAATGCTGATCCACTGAAATGAAATATTACAGTGACAGTAATATTCATGATTGCAGTATATTATCACTAAGCTATACGCAGAATTTCCCAATAAGAATAGACTGCTATGAGACTATTCCACATATAAGGGATCATAGAAATAATGATGGTTATAGTAGTAATATTAGCAAGAAATAAACTTGCACAACAAAATTTCATGGTGGCTGGGTTCATACCACATGCTAAATTCTATCTACATTGCATTTTTCTCTAAATTTGTATGGAATAGTACAGTATGGTCATATTTTATTTTATTTTATTTTATTATTATGGTCATATTTTGTTTTATTATGGTCATATTTTTAGAGTACCATGATGACAAAACAACAGAATGTAGGGGGTTTCTTGGTTGGGAAATATTCTTATTACATATTATTACAATGATTTGTCCCATAGCCAAACCAAGGAGGTAGGCTTGTAAATTGAATAATTACCATAATAAAACTGCCCCTTGTTTCCATTTTCTTAATATTTTGTGAGTCTTATTGAGTGTTTCATTGCAGTTATATCCCAATTCCTATCAGTGTAGAAGCACATGGTAACTTCCCCCAAGGATAACATGTCAATTTGCTTCAGTAGGCATCAGGGCAGGCTGCAGTCATGTAAGAAGTGACTTCTAGATGCAGATGAAAATGTAAAACAATTGAAATTGTGTTTTTAGTCATGTTTAGTCTTCCTGCATGGAGAAATGGTGTTTTCAGGAGTCTGATGGCACTAATTCTGACATTCTGACAGTCCAATGGAATGGGGGAATTGGCCTGGTGGTGCTGGCCTTTCTAAGAAACCCTGGGAAACAGGTACCAGGCTACCTGTACACAGAGAGAGAGAGAGAGATACATACATTTACCTCATAAGATTTGATGTTTTGCTCCTTTATTAACTTCAGCAGGACATAATTTTAGCTGAGAGATATAGTGCACTAACATTAGTAAGAATTTCTTAATCTGAATTGATTATAATTTTGAAAAGCAGTTGTCCAATTTCTAGTCTCTTGAGATTGCCTTCTTTCCCAAACAATCTGTCAAATTCTAGAATTTGCATACAGTTTAAGTGAAATGTTCTAATTTTGATCTTGTCTGGATGCACATAATTTTCCCAGTAATGTGATTTTTCAAAGTGGGCTTTCTTTTTATTTCTGAAAAATATTCCTATTGCCTCTTTTTTAAAGAAAAATCTTGCATTATGGTCTTCTAATCTATCTAATAGTTTGTTTTTTTTAAAGTTCTGAATAAAAAGCTTCCTCTCTCCATATTACAATTCTTTATAAATTAAATAAAATGTCTCCTAAAAACAAAGATGCATTTTGGTGAAGAAAAAGCTTAAATAAATTTTTCTAACATTTTTTTAACTAGAGTATAGTTTTATGAAATAGTTTATTAAAAAATTCTGTAAAACAGACAATATATGTGAGCACCTTGAAAAAAATATGGTAAATATATGGGGTTTATTAATAATTTCTTTTGCCAGATTAACTATATCCTATTCTTTATTAGTAGATTATAGCAAAGTTGCATATGCAATATAATTTGTAATATATTTCAGCAACGAAATACGTAAAATAGCTCATGATGTTCTGATTAGCAGCTACTTAAGTATAATTGTAATAAGTAGATATATAGCTCAATCAACGATCATGCTCTAACATCAGAAAATTTGCTTGAAAATGAACAACTGAACTCAGGTAGGAGTGAAGTATGACAAGATTCAATCCTGTGTTTCAATGATTTTTGTTAGTCATTTGGTTGAGGAAAGAGGTAATGCTTATCAAATCTGCTGATGATATAAAGCTCTACAACAGTGTCTCAAAGTATTTGTCAAAACCCTTGAGGAGTTGCAAGATTGGAGGGTTCCTGAGAGAATGCCTTCTCAGCAGTTTTTTATGAGCCGTCTTACCACTTCAATGCAAAATTTTGCTAAGCAAAAAACAAAACAAACAAACCAATATTATATTTCCAGAGCCTGTACAAAGACTAATATGTTTTGTTTTGTTTGTGGTTTTTCTTTTCCCACCCCCCACCCCCCATCACGTTTAATTTTTTAAGCAAGAATAATTATTCCTTCAGCTGGTCTATTGAATTATGAATTATGGAATTATGAATGAGGAAGGGAGGTAGCTATCAGACTACAGGGAAGAGGGAGTTGCAAGAACAGGGGATGAGATTTTCAAGTATCAGAGTCTAAAGGAAATAGATGACCAGGCAATGGCTTTATGGCAGTGCAAACTACATGGGGAAAGAATGCCAAACCCAATTTAAAGGCTTTAGCTGTTTGCAAGATTTAGTTTTTTAACAGCAGGTGATTTAAAGGAAGTTGGATTTTTCTTATGATCATAATAGCTCAGGGAAAAAAAACATCATTCATTTCTATTCTTTTTTTGGACTTTCTTGAGTAAAAATAACAAAGTGGGGAGAGAGTAAGTTATAACAAAATCAATATTCATTCTGATCCACATGCCAGCTAAAATCAGTATGGAAATTAAGTTTTTGCCTATAATTGCATTATGTCTCATGAAAAAATAATATCAAAATATGTTATTTTATTTGACAATATTATTGGTTTGGGTTTCAAGATAAGCAAATTTATCCTGGCCATTAAAAAAAACAACAGTTTTAAATTTCCAATCAGACATATTTCTAAGTTCTAAGGTTCTAGCATTGTTTTGATACGAGTTATTTTTTAAATAGAATTTTTATTTTTTGCCCAGTCCTAACCCACATGAAATCATTAGTTTTATTCATGTGGTGGGTTATGCAAATTCATTCATCATACTAGATCACCATATTTGAGATTCTCTTCCTAGAAGACTGAAATAATATTTCAATCTTTCAAAGACTGAAATAATATTATATATCTATGTTCATTAGAAACCAAACACGACTCAATAGATCTGGCTGCAGAAACATTAAGACCAATTTTAGGCTACATCAACAAAAATATAATTTCCAAATCTATAAAGTAGTATTTCCACTTTATTCCACATTGGGCACCCCCCCATTTTAAGATCTTTATTCAGTTTTGAATGTGTCCCTGCACTTTAAAAAGGTTGAGAATTTTTTTGAAAAGGACAATTTGGGAATTAGAAACTACTTCCTTCTTCAGAGAGATTGAAAGAATTGGAAATATTTAGCCTTGAGAAATAAAAACTGAGTGTGACTAAAAAAATACTGTTAAAAGTCTAAGCAGGTGTTACACAGAAGATGGGGAGAATAGGAAATCTCCCATTTGTTTGGATATGAAGTTTATTTGCACTCCTGCAGTAGATGATTGCACTTAGTGTCCAACTCTATCATCAATTTATAATATAAAATAGTTATGCATTTCAATCCAGTGTCTCTTATTTTTATATTAAAAATAATGAAATAAAACAAGAAGAGTGCAGATTGTAAAATGGGAGCACCAATAAAAGCAAAAAAGAATAATGCAGAAAAGAATCTGATGAGATTTTTTTTTGATTATTTAAATGACTGTGGATACTCTTAACATTTTTTCAGCAGACCTGAAATAACACTTATCAATTATATTTAATGCAGTACTAACATAGTCTGGAATTGTGGTTTTCAAAATATATTCCTCTGAGTGCAACAAGTTTATCAGTAGTTTCTTAATGAGAAGATTTATGAAAGCAGACAAACTTGCTCAAAACTAGTTTGTCCTTAACATATTTTTCCTTTGTTTGAAAGATAAGAACAAATGCTAAACAGTACTCTAGATCAGAGGTCACCAACCTTTTGGATCTCAAGGACCACCAAGCTCATAATTTTAAATCCCAGAGCAGAGACCCTGGGAAAATCCCCAAAAAAGTCTGCAGGAAAATTCCCCACCCTGTTTTCCTACCAATCGCTCATTCGTTATTTGGAATCGCAGGATACCAGTCTCCAGCTCTGTTCTCAGGGGGAAGGGAGAGAGAGAGAGACTTTTGGCTTCATGTAAGGAAAGCAGCAGAGGCAGCAGAAGTCTTTCTTTCTCTCCCCCAAATTCCACCAGAAATGAGTCTTTGCCAGTGCAGCCTCTTGGAGCAGGATGTCTTTTATGGTCCCAAGGACTCATTTCTGGTAGAGTTTGGAAGAGAGAAAGAACATGCAGTCAAAAGCAGAAGAAGAAAGAAGCAGAAAGAAGCAGCCCAGTGGCCAGGCCAGGAGTGTGGGCAAGTGGAGCAAGTTCCCCACCCTCCACCCTTTCCTGCTTCCCCTCACTACTTCGTGTTGTACGCAATGCAAGTGACGCAAGTCTTGTGTTCCTGCAGGCCAAGTGGGCGGCACAGCCTTGTGGCTCCACACACCCTGGATTAATTGCTTTGGGGGTGACATTTCTCTGTGGACCACCACAATCTTGTGGACCACCAGTGGTCCCCAGCCCACTGGAGACCAACTGCTCTAGGTCACTCATTCACAGTAAAAGCAGACCCAGAGTTTCATATTCAATTTCACACAAGTCACTTTGTTCTAATATGTATCTAAAAATAAAATTTAAAACACAAAAAAACTTGGAACTTTTAAAAACCAAATACCATCCATTCTGAATTTCAGCTCCTTGGATTAAGCAAGTTAGAGGAGTCCACTGGGAGGAGGCATTGTTCTTTGCATGGGCCAAATCGATGGCTTAAAGACTCATTGCTGTCTAGGCTGAGACTAGCTAAGATCTGCCCTACTGGAAGAGGTTTGTCATGAAAGAAAGAAGTGCTTAAAAAGCATTATATAAATATAATATTGTAACACATAGAAAGCCTGTTGCTCTGTTAGTTCTCCCTTGATATGTTTTGACAACTCAATTTTAAATTCAGAGTTATTTGAATTGGCTCTGATATTAGTCATAAAAATGGGACCAAGGCAGATTACTTAATTTGCCAACTTGCACTTTACACAGCAAATGCTACTGAAGGCATAGGGCCATCAAAAAACGTATTTCCTAAATTGTGCTCTGAGAATTAGTCAAAACTGGTGAGGAGGAAGAGTATGATTAACCACTGCTGTGACTTTTTGTTTCTTTCTTAGGACATTATCTTGACAAAAAAAAAAAAAAAAA
>BHFT01074056.1:0-18742 GCA_004320025.1 Laticauda laticaudata | reverse complement strand
AAAAAAAAAAAAAAAAAACAGAGTCCCACTATATATCAGCCTCTTTGTTCTAGCAACAGCCTAGGCACTGTAAGAATGTGAGTTCCAATCCTGACTTGAGAGCACCAAAAAAGCCAAAGCCAACAATCAGTGTTAATTTTCCAATTTAAGGCAATCTTGGAATTCTTTTCAAATTTTGGAACATTGGTTGGAATGGAAAGTTCCAACCGAATTGAAATGTAGCAAAAGTGGAGTATCTCTTGAAACAATTGCATCAGTTAGAATAGTATGGAATTTAATGTTTATTTTTGCTTATTTCTGTAATTTTAAAATTTCAAAATATTCAAAAATCCATAACAAAATCTAGATATTCCTAATTGTGACTTTTTCTGTGTATGTTTCCAGTCCCCCAAAATAGGAGATACACTTTTCAAATATTTATATATTTTGTGCCCATTTTTCATCTCATGCACATTTTGTATATCATTTTTTTTCACTGCAGTGCATTGCAATGTCTAAAAGTCTTTTAGTTTTTAATATGCATAGAGTTTTTGTATGGGATGCTATTTCAGTTTCAGTTCACAAGTGTTCTCTGTTGTACAGCATGCAAACAGTTCAATAAGTTAATTGGTTGGAGTGATCACATAATTATTTCTAAATAAAATATTTTTCTAACTAATTAATTAAATAATGTTTTAAAATAATTATATAAATAAATTTCTAAATAATGTATAATCTTGCCATATTTCTTTCCATATGACTTGCATACTGGGGGGAAACGCTCAGATTACATGGAAAATATTAATTTATGGGGTTTGTCTCCATATTGTATGGTTTCAATAAGCTCCATACTAAAGAATATATAGTATACAAGTTCCGCTAATAGGAATCTGGTCTGTTTAAGCTGACTTAATGTAAATGGAACTAGACAAAAAAAAAATACTTCTTGACTTATAACTAGAGATGGGTAAATCTGGGATGGGATGGGATTCTTGGTTTCTCATTTTTGCAACTAAAATGTTCATGTTTCCATTTCACACACAATATAAAATTTATCACATACTCAACAGGTCATTATGAAATTGTACATGGAATATTTAATATTTTTTGATTGTACATGATAAACGTGATAAATATTTTGTGTGTATTTTTCTAATAGATGAATTTTGCATGTATTTTGCCCAACTATATACAAATGTGTTTTGCTAATAGATGTGTTTTAATATGAAATATTACACTAAAAAGTAAAAAATTCAAAGCAATGTTTCAAATCAGGTGTTGCTTCAAAATGTAAAATAATGCTGCAACTGTAGAATAAATATTTCAAGTGAATAGAAAATGTAATTTAAATTGATAAAAATAAATTGGTTAACTGGTTGCAACAAAATATATTTTTGATATATTATAAAAAATAAATTAAAATATATTTGTGAACCATTTTTTTCAAACCATAATACATTTAAATGTAATTTAACCAATCCACCCAATTAAAGCTAGTATCTCTAATACTTATGTACATATGACATTAACTTAAATGTCATCTATTGAACCACTGTGGTGATGTTAAAGGATATTCCAACTTAAATCATAGAATGGGAAAAACTATCAAGGAATAATAAGAATAACTAAAAGCATCATCATAAGTTATAACTAACTAATCCTACCTGTAATATTTATCTTTATCCTATTTCTCTCTATATCCTTTGATTCTCTATTTCATTATTATTACAGTGGTGAGTCTTTTGGAAAGCAGTTCACACCGTTCCAACATGTGACATTTGTCATTCCAGACCTATAGTTTCACATTTTTTCAGAGCAAAAGAGCTGGTTAACAAAAACCTCAGAAATACTAAGCATGACCTGAATGAACGGCACTGTTTCCTGTAACACCAAATGATGTGGTCACCAAAGGAATGGAAGATGGAAAAAGAGAACCTGCTAATGGTCTGATATGAATCTCCAATCAAGCATGGGAGCCACATTTGAATTCAATGCTACATGCACCTCCTTACCTTCCCCCAGTGTTCTCAGCCCTGTGATCATAAATGTTAAAATTATCATGAGTGACGAATTCCATAGGAGCAGTCAAACAAAGGTTAGTGTTAGGTAATTAAACATCTTAGTATGTAAGTAGTATGGAAAATCCCCATATTCTCTGTTCCAATAGACCAGTTAAGTTTGATATAGACAAGTTTGATATAGCCACATAGCTACCCTGAATTTGGGCAATATTTTTTTTTATCTGTCATTTATGATTCAAAAAATGAGTAGGTTTCTTTTCAATAATATTAATAATTCAAACTGTTGTGTTATTTTTGATACAATATTATGATCAGAGATTCCTTTACTACTTTAAATATTGATAAATAATTGATATTACCTCAAAATACCCTATTTGCCAAATTTCAAATATGAATTTTGAAGTACTGCATTGAACAAAGGCCTGTGATTTTTAAATCCATATTTCTGCAATTTTTTATTAATTTTTTTATCATAAACTAGAAAACTATAACATATTAACAAATGCTAAATGCAATTGTACATCAACCATTATTTTTAGCCCAGTAAGAAAAAAACGTGCATGAAGGAGAAAGATGATTAAGAAGATTGATAAATAAATAAACAAACAAATATAAAATGACTATATCCTTAGCCAAAAATTCTCAATGTAGTGGTAGCAGACCACAATAAAAAACCATTTAAACTGGGATTCCATTTTGGAGCAGTCTATGCCTTAAAACAGACACAGTTGTTTTTTAAATGCCATTCCTTCAGTGATACAACTGAGAGAAACCGGCAATAAAATAACAAGTTGCAGTCATGTGATGCCTCGTTTAATGACCTTGGGTAATTCACTTAATAACCATTGAAAAAATGAGATTTGCAATCCATTGCAGTGACACGATAATTTACTTAACAACCACATCATTTAGCAATAGTATTGCTTCTGGGTTGATTGTGGTCATTAAGTGAGGACTACCTCTACGATATTTAAATTCCCATATTATATTCATTTAATCATATAGTTCCATCACTCTTCCTTACAGCAAAAGGGAAATAAGATTCCCAACAAGACTGTTCCAACACAGCAATTAAGAATTCCTAACTGCTCACCAGCTTCACTGAGGCTAGCATTCTGCAGGTATGTCCGACATCTTTCTTTGTGTTCCTCTAATGAACTTCTCTGCTTATAACTCCGTCCACAGAATTCACACTTGAATGGTTTCTCCACTGGAAATGAGTATTTGGTTTATAGATGTTATGTAATAAATATTATATCATTTTAACATATCAAGTACTTCAAATCATGACCTTTAATCCCCAGAACAGCCCTGCCAGGCTAAATAACCAATAGGCTTAAGACTGAAATAATGAAAGGTGCCCTAAACTGGGAATGTTTGATTTCCTAATCTAAATATATCTGATTAACAGAAGGAAGAAACTTTTTTGCTTTTCTCTGGATAAGGCTGCACAAGAAAGGTATTTTAGTCTAAAAAAGCCATAGACTCATGAATGTATGTGGAGGAATTGGGTGCGTGTGAGAGAGAGTAATGATATCACAGGCAATTACTTAATTGACAACATTTGTACAATGACATCATGACACACAAGACCTCATTTTGACTTGAAGAAGTTGGCTCTGTCTGAACCTTTCTATTTCCATGCTGTCAGCAATGGAAATTTAGCTCATTTATACAATATATGATTCATCAGTGAGGTACTGGAAACCACTGCAAAGCTAGAGATTTGCTTTGCTTTGCTTTACTTTTGGATGAACTGATACTCTGTTTCCATGCTAATGAGACCTGTTGCTTAATACCTCCTCATGGTTCCTGAACTTTAGATCCCATTAAGGAGATACAGAATGACTCCTCTGCAGTTATATCTCAGCTGTCCAGATATAAAGTGCAGAGCATTAGATTGTTTTGTCAGTGTCCCCCTTGCCTCCATGTTGGATAAACTAGCAATGAGAAGGGTTACTAATATTCCTTCCTTCCTTTTTTCCTTCCCTCCCTCCCTCCTTCCCTCCCTCCCTCCCTCTCTTCCTCCTTTCTCCCTTCCTTGTGGGAGAGGGCTGCAAAGGCCTCAGTAGCTAGAGGAGCTGTTGCAGCACAAACTATTGTTCTGATTTTCATTTCTTTTTAGTATTGTGTGCCACAAATCCTGAAAAATAACAATAACAATAATAATACAACAATAACAACAATAATAATACAACAATAACAACAATAATAATGATAATAATAATAACAACAACAAAAATTATCTTTAGACTACCTCTGAGAATTTGACCAGAAAAAAACAGCAGCAGTGAAGTAGTGCCACCAGTATTCTCAATCTTTCTTGCGGGTATTGACTAGTTTTCTTTGTAATTCTTTATTTCTTAGCTCTTAATATAAAATAAAGTCTTCTCTCCCTGGATCTTTTATACCAGGGGTGTCAAGCTCATGTTGTCACGGTGGCATCATGTGACATATCGGGACTTTTTCCCCCTTTGCTCAACTGAGCATGGGCATGGCCAGCGCATGATGTATATGGTTCATGGGCCAGGAGTTTGACAACCCTGTTTTATACTGTTTGTTTGTTTATTTATTTACTGTATATTTCCTATTTCTTAACTGTCCATTTCCCTCAGAATTATTGTTCCTTACTTGCCACAATAACAAAATTAGATTGGTTTTATCACATTGATCAGTCCAATGTAATTAATGAATTCTTATAGAGGCTGTGCTTGTAAAATGATTTTTCATGGTTAATATGAAAGAGAATTTGATCATTGTTAAGGAAACAACTAATTTCCACTTCTCAGCTTACAATATGGACTTGCAATTCTATATGGAGAAATATATTATCTCAAATAACATCATTTTATGATCTATATTGTAATCTGAGAAGGGTAAACAAATACATGTATAGAATTGCAAAATACGCCCACA
This sequence comes from Laticauda laticaudata, assembly GCA_004320025.1. Classification (NCBI taxonomy): domain Eukaryota; kingdom Metazoa; phylum Chordata; class Lepidosauria; order Squamata; family Elapidae; genus Laticauda; species Laticauda laticaudata. The sequence goes on along the minus strand of BHFT01074056.1, from coordinate 13,826 downwards.
CAGAGAAAGACAAAAACATGGCAAGGGAAAATTACCTCCAATGACAAAAGAAGAAAATAAATGAAATTTTATGCATGAAAAATTACAAAATTATGCAGGAATCAGGTGGAGCTATCATGAAATTGGATATATATGATAATGATGAGGATTAGATAAAGACTTACTTTTTCATTTATGATTTTAAAACAGGCAATAATAATAATAAAGAATTGAAATACAGCTGATAAAAACAGAAATAAAGGAACTAAGGCAATGAATCTTAAGAGAAATATACACTTACCAGAATGTGTCCTTAAGTGACCTGTGAGTGCATCTCTTCTTTGACAAGCATAGCTACAAAGATGACATTTGAATGGCTTTTCCCCAGTGTGAAGTTTAACATGGCGGAGAAGATTTCCTTTCTGAGTAAATGAGGCTCCACACTGATTACAATGGAAAGGGCGCTCACCTTAAAAACAGCATGAGCAGTGAAATGATTATTAGAGCACTATGGTCTTAGCTAAAGATAAATCCAAATTATTCTGCCAGAAGAAACATGGGGTTGATTTATTCCATTAAGTCTTCTACTAACCTGAGCTGTTTCTGATTGTACTGCAGTTTCCCTCAGTTGCCAACAGCTTTCTTTATCAAAACAATTTCCTTTTAGAGTGCATAAGAGTAACAACATATTCATAGTACCCTCCTCCCCAACATACGTACATATGCATGCCCCCTAAGTTGTGCCACTCTACCTTACTTGATCTGGGGTCTGCTCAATTTAATGCATTTCAATGGCTAATGGAACAGTCTCAGATGAAGTATTTTCAAATGAGATCTTTCTTCTGAATGAATGATAATTACCGGTATGGCTGCGTTTGTGAACCACGAGAACGTTGAGGCTGACACAGCCCAATCCACAGATGTCACATTTCAGTTTTGCAGTATTTGATTTGACAAGGTCACATGGTTCAGAATGCCTCTCCAGTTCCATAGGATCATAGTCTCCGTACTCTGGCCTGCAGTTATAAAGGATCCTGGGTTCTTCTCCAATTTCTACCAGCTCAGACTTCAAAATTCCATCTTGTTTTTCATCATAGTCACATTTGATCTTAAGCACGCTGTCTTCTGGAAATAACATCAACATGGTCCCAAAATAAAATATAAATATAAATCTTAACAGAATGAAGAGAATTATTATTATTGTTGTTGTTGTTTTTGTTGTTATTTAATATTTAGTGAGATTCACAGCCTTTGGGGCTGGTTGGTAGCTCAACAGCGTGAGTCCTAACCAAGGGCCTTGGTTGTTGTTGTTATTATTATTATTATTATTATTATTATTATTATTATTATTATTATTATTATTACATTACATTTCACAACAAAAATGTATGCAAAACAACACAGCAAATGAGATAACTATGCGGGTTTCATATCCAAAAACACTAGTCAACACCTCCAAGCGTTTAGGTGCTAATGTATCGATGAATTATGCAGGCAGATCCCATAAGGTGGCCTTCCTGCAGCTCACCAAACCAATGTATTTTTGTCAGCGCCAATTTTTTTAAGTGCTTGCCGAGGTCTTTAGCACCCAGTGTGCCAAGTACCACTGGAACCACCGCCTCATGGTTATGCCAAAGTCTCTTGCAGTTTTGATTCTCAAGTCTGATATCTGGTGATTTTTTTCAAGTTGTTTCTTGTCGATTCTGCTGTCACCAGGTATGGTAATGTCGACGATCCACACTTTTTCTTCTCCACAATTGTGATATCCAGGGATTGTGTTCCAAAACTTTGTCATCAGGTCTGTATTCAGAAAGTCCCACAGTAGTTTTGCATGCTTATTTTCGACCACTTTTCAGGTCTTATGAATCCACAGGTTCTTGCTACGGCAATTATTATATTAGCATGCGGATCCATGTTGTGAGAGATGGAAGGGAGGGTCCGTGCGGAGCGAGAAAAGCGGAAAGGGCGAGGGTGTTCCAAAACTTTGGTCATCTGTATCAGAGCCCACAGTTAGTTGCATGCTATTTCGGACACGTTTTTTCAGCTTATGTCCACACATTCTTGCTTACAGCATATTATTAGTATATCATTATCATTATCATTATTATTATTATTATTATTATTATTATTATTATTATTATTATTATGTTTAATAGTATGTTTACATTTTCTTATTTCCTTCCTCCATATTTTTCAGCTTCTTTGATAAAATTAATCAGTCATATGCACAATGAAATGTACTACAGATCAATAAAATCCAACCATTACATTCAATATTTTCCAGGAGAGGAGAGAAGAGCCATTAACTTCTTCCTAGGGCTCAGTGAAACTGACTGGCCCAAAGTCAGCCAGCTGGCTTTGTGCTTAAGCTAGAGCTTACCATCTCTCCATTTCTAGCCTGATGTCTTATGCAGTACATTTGCCTGCTCTCTCAGTTCTGATGTCAAAACTGAATATAATTCAGTTTGATACAGAAATCTTCTTTTATGTTCTGATTTAGAAAACATTCATTTAACTTGTTTAATGAACCTTATCTGCAGATGTTATTCTCTTTGCATATTTTCATTGTTCAGCAATTGACATGCCATTTAGCAAATATAAATATAAATCTTTATTTTCAGTTTCCTAAAAACTGTCTATCTCCAGCATAAGCATTGTAATAATGGATTTCAAGTAACAGGTCTGCATTCTGAGTATTCATTCCTCTTGACATCACTTATATCACAAATCATATTCAAAATAGATTGGAATTTGGAAGATGTAATATCAGCTCAAATACTAACTTCCATTAAGAGTTCCTTTTTTAAAGACATGATGGCCACTATTTTGGAAGCATTTGTGGCAAATCACTAAAATAGTTTGGATATGACTGAATTTTCAGTTTAGGCTTGTAAGTGGGATATTTGGAGAGAACTGTCTCCCAATCAATGTTCATTCTCTTTTTAACTAATGAATAAGAGTGTCTCAAAAGAAAAGGAATTGTTCATACTCATAGTCTTTACCAACATGCTTCACCTATTTATGGATATATGCACATCAATAAATTCTATACAGTTTGAAGAGAAGTGATATGAGGGAGAGTTAATTATAAATATACTGTATGTAAACAAAAAGTTTCCAGTCACTAGGACTTTTGTTGCAAATTGTAATATTGGTATTTCAGCAACGTCCTTTTCCTATGACTATACCATTATCTTGGCCATAAACCAAGAAATCAATCAATCAATCAATCATGCCAGCATTATCTGGGTCAATTGGATGTTGTGGAGTGAAAGGGCAGAAAATAAGCCTAGACATTGGAAAATCCAGGTATTAGGGGTCCAACTTAACAACTTTAAGACATGGCTGGCTGAGGAATTCTGGGAGTTGGAGTCCACAAGTCTTAAAGTTTCAAGTTGGAGATCCCTGGATTAGATAATAGGAGATTGAAAGATGGGAGGGATAAGCAGTACAACTGCAGTTGTTGGCTTAGAACTGTCCATATAGATTGTGAAAGCTTCTTGAAATAAGCTGATATATCCCAATTCAAAGAAAAAAGTTGAGTATTCTGCATTTTCAGAAGCACCATGAGGTACCACATAAACAACATCTTATCTGAGACCTTTCAGAAGCATTACTAATATGTATTCTCTTACTGTATTAATAATGGTATATGAAAATCCCCAAAACAAGAATAATGTCAATATTCTAAAACTCTTAAAATGATAACTGTGAATCTGCCTTACAGTTTCAACCATCCTGAGAAGATATGAACTACAATGTTTCTCACAACTTTTGTATTGCAGATTCTAAGTGAGAAAGAAGCATTGCTGAAGAACATTTCCTCAGGCCAGGCAGCAAAGGAATATCCTGCAGTTGGACATAAGCAGTTAAGCAGAAAAAGAGCCCTTTCATTTTTGTAGTTCAGTACTAAGGAGAAGAGGGATTCAGAAAAAGGAAATGTCTTTTAGAAAACTAACTCATGTTGCCTTGTTTATTAACCTTGCCTGCAAAGGTGTTTACATACTTCTCAATGCTGAATTCTGCAAACAATGATGCTATAAATCATGCCAATTCTACAACTGTTTCAGAAAGTCAGGAGTTTTTGTTGTTGCACAAAAGAAAACCAGTCCTCTATTTGGGGAGGTTTTTTTCTGGGAACTCCACTGGGTATATATAACTCGTTCTGATATATTTTTCTCTTTTTTTGAGGTTCCTCCATGGTAAAAATATTGGCTTGTTTGCCTTTCTTCTAAACCACCTGCTTTGGTATAAGCATCTCAGCCTTTGATAGCTTCTGGTAGGAAACTGAAAGGATGCACCTGAATCTTCCTCCTGATTTTTTTTTTTTTATCATGCTTCAGCTGTGGAAAGCTAACCCACATAAAACCTTGAGCTTTTCAATGCACTTTGTTTAAAAAGTCAATGGAAAATGTGTGCTGGCTGGCAGAAAACCAAACAGAGAAAATAACTTTGATAATAAGCAACACAGTTCAAATAATATTGTAAGAGTTACCCTGTGCATAGTCAATAAATTGGATGGATAAATAAATAAATAAATAGTCTGACTAGCAAAAAATAGGCACAAATGAGAACAGTCTTGCACTGACAGTTTACTTCTAGAGGATAAAAAAACCATGCTTGTGGTAGTATGCTTGCTTGGTTTTTTCTTTTTAAAGTCTGATCTGGAAGCTTTCCTTAAACCCTACTATTTCCAAACTATTACAGTTTATTAGATTTTTACTTTGCTTTTTGTATCATAGTAGTCAGTCTTATCTCCCCTTTCCCTCCCTCATCACAACCCTCTTGTAATTATTTACCTGGAAGGCGGGGAGAAGAGAGGCGAGATGACCCTGAAATTTCCAGGGCGGAGGATGGACCAAAACCAGAACCCTCCCAATACTGTCCAATGTCTTAACTAATAACTATGACACTATAGTGGTTTTCTTACTGCCTATTGAAAATAGCAAAAACTCATCAAGAATAACAGAGTTAGAAGGTACCTGTGAGGTCTTCTAGTCCAACACCCTGCTCAAGCAGGAAACCCTATACAATATCAATCTCTTATTAAAATTGTCCAGTGTTGTTCCAGTTGATGAAAACTGGAAATATCAGAATTTATATATTTGGACTGAAAATGTATTGTATGGTCTCCTAATAAGTTTGGATACATCTCACTGAATTCAGTAAAACATCTAACCTACAGAGGATGTTGTAGTTTAGTTTCCCATTCTATATATATTTAGCTGACAAAAACTACTACTGAAATTTCAGGATGTTACCCTGAAATTATCATATTTATACTGACAATGATGAAGGAGCTATTGGCTGCCTTTTAAATCTATCAATTCTTATCTATATTCTTAAACTATTATTTCTTCTCACCTTCCCTTCCATACAAATGACTCTCTGGGGGAAAAAGTGGCTTTCTCTGTCACTTCACCTCATATATACAACTATATACAACTATTCTTTCCAGCGTAGAAGCAGAAACTTTAAAATAAAATATAATAGGGATAAAATTACATGAGTTTCCTGAGCTAGAATCATTATCCATATTGTGAAATGGGTTTCACAGGACAGCCAATATAATATGAAGGAAAGGCAACATTCTAGAAGCTAAATTCAACTTCTCCAAAAATTCAAATTTATTTTGCCTATCTATCCCAGCAATTATCACTATACTGTTTTAAGACAGTGAAAATCAGTACATTGTAGATTAGGAAACAGGCAGTTTCTGAAGGTATGTCAGGTGAACATTATTTACTGAAGTATTACTTTTGAGAATCTGAAATCACACTGAATTCAATCATTTTGTTCCACCTAGGAATATTTTTTTTTTTGTTCATTTGAAAAGGAATTTTCTGTTCTCTTGTCTAAAGAAACCTTACTTTACCCACACTAATAAACTGGGTCCAAAGATTTGTAATCTTTGAAACAATTTTCGAGTTGCAACTTTCAAGTTTTTATACTTCGATAATAATAAGGATGCCCCCAGATAGTAGGAATTCGATCATCATAATGGGACAAATTAGTGTTACACCTGATTTATTATAATTCAAAGATAAAGATACCTCTTGCTTATAGATGCATGGCATACAGCCCACCTGCATCAATATATAAGGTATATAACAGTAATGTGTAGGCCATCCTTTTCTAAATATCCTGTTTAAAATGTCCGAAAAATATGTTGCCAGCATTCAATTAACTTTAAGAGTTTGATGCAGCAAAATATCATTGCAGCCCACCATACACGCTCCCATCAAACCTCTTACATAGCTATAACAAATTAAATTACGTTGCCTCTAGGCAAAAATGGTAAAACTATTTAATATTTAGGTTGCATCCACATTACAATAAAAGCACGCTGAGATTCTTTTGGGCCATTCCCAGAAACCCATTATGGAGATGGTAGCAAAAATCAAATTAAAACACCAGAGGAAATTTGAATCTGAATACTTGAGAGCAGGTGGTTCTCTAACAATCTATATCAAGAATGTTTGGAGTGCTACCTGAAAATTTATTGGGTAGGCTAACACAAGGATTATCTCAGTACTTGCTTCTGGAGATAGTCCTAAAATTATCACATTTTTACCTGACATTTTCATTGAAGAGCACAAAAATTACTTAAATTCTTTTGGGTATTGCAAATAGTCAGGTCCTCTTAACCACAGCATTTTAAGGCTACTGAAATTGTAGAGAAGGATCACCAGTTAGGTTGCAAATACCTCCAAAGCACCATAAAAAAACAGTTGTCCACTCAGCTACACAATTGTTTCTCCCCGACTCAATCTCTTCCTTCTTTTAGAACTCAAGATGGATGGATGGATGGATGGATAGGTGGGTGGGTGGGTGGGTGGGTGGATGGATGNGATAGATAGATAGATAGATAGATAGATAGATAGATAGATAGATAGATAGATGAAAGAAAAAAAGGTATGTTTTAAATAATTAAGTACTAACTAAAACTAACTCGAAATATATTTTTCTTAATTTTTTCTTCTAATTAATATACTTTTGCACTCATTTTATGTTGTATTAAACAATCATAAAACACAGAGAAGTGCAAAAATGAAAAGATGGCTACTTTGTGCGTTTATTAAGTATGAATCAGAATTACAAAGTGAGCAAAATAATTCTATTTTATATTTGTATTTCTTTAACATTAGGGTTTTTAACTGGTTAATTTTCCCGGACCATTGGTTTTTCACTAACTGTCAGAATAGCTAATGTGACAGCTAAAACAGTATCATGGTTATTTCACCTCCCTACCCACCACTTTGGTGGGACTCATATCAAGAGGAGACGAGACGGCCTATAGGTCAGAGGTTCTCAGACTGGTCTTGTGGTGCAAGAGCCATAACCTCATCCTGAACATCAAAAAGACCAAAGAATTGATTATAGACTTCAGAAGATGCAAAGCAGAGACTCTCCCACTATATATCAACAGAGACTATGTGGAAAGAGTTCATAGTTTTAATTTCTAGGAACTCATATTTCTGACAAACTTACTTGGTCAGTCCACACTATGGCCACTGCAAAGAAGGCCGAACAATGCCTTCAATTTTCTGAGGTTGCTAAAAAAGAGTAGTCTGGGTGAGAAGTTGCTGGTTACTTTTTACCGTTCTATCATCGAGAGCATTTTTGGCTACTGTGTAACAGTGTAGTATGCTGGATGCTCTGCGTGGATAAGAAGATGCTCCAGAGAGTTATAAACGCAGCACAAAAAAAATCATTGGTTGCTCTCTTTCTCTCTGGAAGAGATTGCGAAGACCAGACTCCTCTCTAGAGCACTAAAAATCTCCACAGACCATTATCATCCCGGACATTCATATTTTGAACTGTTACATCAGGGAGGTATTATAAGTGTCTTAAAATGAGGACTAATAGACTGAGAAACAGTTTCATTTCCAAGGCAATAATTGTCTTGAATCAAACAATGCATATATGATTTAGCCCTATGTATATAGTGGCATTTTTAAACTAACTTGCTATATGCTTAGATAGGTTTTAGACTAGGTTTTTAATTATTATTTAATTATTTTAATTTTTAAATACTCTGTAGTGTGATTGAGATGTGGTGTTTGGGACACTGCTGGAGTAGCTTTCAAATTTCATTGTATTTGTAGAATGCAGTGACAATAAAGGTCATTCTTTTCTATCTAATAACAACAACAAAACAAAACAAGAAACCCTTAAGTCACATACAAGAGGACCTTCCGGACTAAATGAGTTATCAGTCGCTGGATCTTGTTTATTCTCTTTCTCTGGAGGTTTACAAACAGATAAACCAGTGAATCTTTTATTTACTGAGGACTGGATAATATGGACTGGATAACTAAGGTAATTTCCATTTTTACTTCTGTGATGATAAATTGCAATGCATCTTTCATTCTTCATACTTTTTCGCAGATATAAAATATTTCACCAAATTGCTACTACAAAGGCTTTCCCACCCTGCATTATAGAAACAAAAAATGGTCTTAAATTGTATAATTACACAATCCAATAATGGCTGGATCTTGCTCTGTATATAAACAAAGGAAGAAATGAAGCCATATGCAGTCTATCACAGGGTCAAATGTCTATGTGACTGGACTCTATCCTGACCTAAAATTAGGCACTAGACCTGATCCTTCAAAGCAAGCCAAAAAAAACCCAAACTGGATTAGAAAAGTCCATCTCTTATCACAAAATCTATTTTAAAAGATGAATGGTAATGATGGAAAATGTCTATCAACATCTGAGACACTTGAAGAATGTAAGCGTTTATCATAGAGAAAAATTGATAACAAAAGAATGGAGAAAGAATATTGATGTTGATCTCAGTATCTTGTTTGTCTGAAGAATTTATAGACATAAAAGCTTACTTTGAAACTTGTTAGCTTAGGAGGGTACGTGCAGTTTAGCTTCTCTGGATAGTTCACAGGAAGGAGGAGACATTTATCCATGATTTCTTTTACACCATTCCACTTTTAATATCTATCATTCCAAACCTCACTGAAGTGAGGGGAAGAAATTGCAGAAATATTGTTTTTAATTTCATGAAAGAGATTTACATAGGCCTTGTGGAACTGTTGATTTTTTTTTGAGGGGGGGGCTCTTCTTTTCAGTCCACTGAAACGCTGGGGTAAGGGAGGGATTAGTTTTGAACTTGTCTTGTTTTTCATTTAAATAATTCAGTTTTAGGGTGATGCCTCAATGAACTCAAACAGACAGTAAACACCTGGTGGAAATTTCACAAGCTAAAAATAGCAACAAAACTTTCTGAATTCCCTACCAAGCATGAATGCAGAGTGCAAATTGGTTCACCTCTAAAAAGGGAAGGGAAGGGCCATTCTTACGAAACAAAAACATGGAAAACTATTAAGATTTTTAAATACTGGAGCTTGCATCCAGGTATTTGAAGCAACTTTATAAAGCATAACTAAATATTACATTGATGGTGGTTGATGTTGTTATTTTTCTGTTTTAAAGAGCCCATTCTAGATAAACTAGTTTCATAACAAATTCTGGAATAGTGAAGGAGATTTGGGATTGTAGAATTTCAGCTCAGACATTTAGTTTAGCTTCATGGCTTAGTTTAGCTTCATAGGATTCCACAATCCCACCAATCNAGGATTCCACAATCCCACCAATCATCACCATGGTTTATAACACCTCTTGCTGGTTTATGTCAAAAATTCCATTCAGGAGAATGGATCCAGTTAATGATCATGTAATTCACTTAATGACTGTGATTTGCTTAATGAGCACATTGACTCAACTTACAACTGTCATACAAACATAAAATTGAATCAAGTCATGTAGAGACTTGTTTAACAAATGCAATGATTTCCAATCCAAATTCCAGACTCGTTTATGGTCATTAAATGAAGACTATCTGTAATTTACTTATACAGTAGTTACGTGCTCATATATATGATTTTTGCACCATGTTTGTTCATGTATGCATGCTGCTCTCTATGTATTTTTGTATGTTATCCCTGGCTCTTTGTCTATCTCTTTCTTTATCTCTCCTATGGCTAAACATATATGCTTAACAATTAAATATCTTTAGAAAGGAAGATTTGCCTTTAGGGTGCACCAAGGCTTGTGTTTTATTTATATTTATATTATATTTTATTAAAATTTAAAAAAAGAAATGATAAAACCTGACCATGAGTTTCAAATCACGGCCATAATCAAAGGAAGGCCATGCCACTGTAGTGAATCAGGTTCCATGAATTTTTTGGAAGTTTTTAATCCTTTCTATAATTTCTATAATTGCTTAAGTGAAACTCTGCAGAAAAATACCAGTTGAATTTGCTACACCACCCTATATTTACACTCTACTTTCATTTTTAAAAAAATACATTTTATTAATTTTTTTCAGCTGCACCCCACTTTCTATCTCAACAGGACGGTACACCAGATCTAATTATCTGACTAGAAAAACACGGCATTTCCTTTCCTAGCACAACCACACGTCTTCTAAGGCAAGGGTGGCTGGAACCTCAGCTACAAGCCTAAATGTATTTTGGGCTTATTTTCCCACCTTCTTTGCTCCTCTTTCCTGCCCATAAAACACCACTATCACCACACCAGTTAATTTAAAAGCCTGAAGTAGGAACACTAATGCTGCACTTATTTTTTCCTTTTTTGCATGCACCAAATAGATGATTTCAAATTCCCATGTAGAAAAGACATATCTTTAAAGAAGTTGTTTGAAACTTCCACAGAGGTATTTGGACCGTTTTTAATGAAGACACAAAAATTGTCTTCTTCATTTTTCTTGATGAGAATAAGTGACTTCTGTGCCCATTGCTGTTTGTCTCTTCCACATAGCTTTCTCTATTCTTTTTTTTTCTTTTAAAACAAAAGCTATTTCAGATGCTCAGGCTTTCTTTATCTTATCACCACGCTACCTTCAAAGATCTGTAGGAGTCCCATATAATATAAAATAATGCGTTCAATACTCCTTGACACAAACTTTGGCATGGTTTCAATGTCACTGATAAGAACAGATACTACACTTGATCTTAGCCAAAAGGCCAAGAAGCTACAAGTTTCAATGCCACTTATTATTAGGGGGAGAAAGTGTGTAGTAATATTGGAGAAAGAAATGTATTTCTATGCACAGGCAAGATATGCACATGAATCTCTTACTTCTGGAGTGGGGTTCACACAAACATGGAGCTGTCCTTATTTTTCTGACAGGCAGTAGGTACAAATGCAGTCTACTTGAACAAGCAGGTGTGAATATGAGGAGGATTTGCATTCAAGATTCTCAATTGCAACTTCTGTGCAAAGGATTAAGACATTTTAAGAAGAGATTAGACAACAATTTGTCTGAACTGCTACAGGGCTTCCTGCTTGAGCAGAGGTTGGAATAGTAGACATCTAAGGTCCATTCCAACTCTGTTATTCTGTTATTTTGAATGTAGTGTGATCATGGTGCAAACTGAAAGAGGATTGTGCATATAGGATATTTATTTGCTTGAGAAAGACAAAACAAAATCTCTTACTCCAGCTGGATGGACAGCACTTTTCTTAGGACAGCATTTTATCGGAATGGGCACATGCTAGAAATGGCCTTGTTGAAAATCTGTATTGATCAGTGCCAACAATAGCAATGACCAATTTGTTGACCTGTTGGTGAATAGCAATGACCTGTTTTGTTTTTATCTTATATTCTTCACCTTTTACACTTTTACTTTGCTAAGGAGATTTCAGAAGACTCTGATCAAAATTTTTTATCTTGAATTAGCAGCACAAAATTAAGCTAAAATCTGTTGGTTGCTGAAAGGAATGGCTATGAACAATACTGATATGGAAAACTTAGGACTGATGTGAAAACCTAGACTTCAAGAGTCTAGGAAAAGTAGCAAAAATATATCATCTTTGGAAAAAAAATGACATATTTTTGCTAGTCTTCCTAAATTCTTGAAGTTTGGCTGGCTAGGATGCAAAGGACAAGAGGGGAAAGGAATTTGGATGTTGGGACCTCCAGAATCAGTTTTGATTAAGTTGAAAATTAAATAAAATAAATATGGTTGTAATGGAGGCGAGACCATTAGTGTGAACTGAAAAAATACATATTTGAAAATGATCCCCTTGGTTCACACAACATACAAGCAAGACAACAATGAGCTTCGGTAGTATGTGCTTTGACATATTGTAAGAATCCAGATATTGCCATTTAAAGCTATATAACACATTGTAACCCATGATATTTCATATGTTATACAAACACACAACAGCAGTTAGCAGTGGAACAGAGAAATGTTAGAGTGACTTAGACACCTTTAAGTGGTGTTTAAGTGGTTATAATGGGATAGGGAGAAATTCCAATAAAAGTAGCCAGGAATTTATCTTCTCTGGAAAAAGCAGTGGCTGTGCCAGAAACATGATAAGTTAAAACCTGGCTGTCTTCTTCTTTTTGTTTTAATAGGCTACTTCTCTTTAGTGCGAAGTGTGCAAAATATAATATATTAAACACATAAAATTGGTCCTTCTCCCTCCCTCCCTCCCCTCCCCCCCCTTTTTTTTTGGCTTAAACTTTGATGTCTCTGCAGTGCAGGGAAATAAAGAGGAAGTTCAAAACCTTTTCCTTTTTATCTGCCTTGTTGCTTATCACTTGTTTTTTGATGCATAGACAGTTACTGTTCTGCTAACTCTATAAAAGATAAAGAAGTTTCTGAGCTAAATTCTGTTGGTGAAAAAAAAAAATGAATCAATTTGCACTCTGAATCCGTCCAAACTTGTAGCTTTTTTTACCTGGAGAAGGTTTTTTTTCTCTGTTAAGATTCAGGCTTTCACTACCAATTTCAATCTAAAGCTTCAGTTAATGGCAATTTTGCAAGAACAAGTTAGATTGTAACCCAGGAGTCAAGACTTTACCATCTTCTGCTTTTGCCACCATGTACTTCCTGCCTCCCATCAACCAATCTTCATCCTGTGTCTGTTACTCCACAGTCTGTTTTTAATCCTCACCTCCATCCCCAATTTCTCACAAACGTTGTTCTATGTGTCTAAAAGCTCAGCAGACCCATTCGGATTATGGAAGACATTGCTTTATTGATGTCTTCATAATGATGCTATTACAGGTAGTCCTCAACTTACAGCAGTTCATTTCGTGGCCATACAAAGTTACAATGGCACTGAAAAAAGTGACTCTGAACTATTTTTCACACTTATGACCTTTGTAGCATCCCCATGATCACGTGATCAAACTTCAAATGCTTGGCAACTGACTCATACTTATGAGTGTTGCCATGTCTGAAGGTCACATGACCCTCTTTTGCTCACAAAATCAACGGGGAAGCCAGATTCATTTAACCATGTTGCTAACTTATCAACTGCAATGATTCACTTAACAAATATGAAAAGAAAAGTTGTAAAATGAGGCAAATGTCACTTAAAAAATGTTTCACTGAGCAACAGAAATGATGGGCTCAGTTGTGGTTGTAAAATTAAGGACTACCTGTATAAAAAATAGAATTCTGGTACTTCATTTATTTAGTTAAAGTACATATATATTTATGTCATAATCTGTTTACCAAATTATGAATTTTAGTTGTAAAACTTCTACTTTACCTTCTCTTTCTCTTCCATTAGTTGAATTATATTCTTTCTCATCTTCACTGTTCTGTATGTTTTCTGTTTCATGGTATGTGTTAGGACCCCCTTCATTCAAAATGTCCCGTAAACCTGGTACAGATTTAATGAAAAGAAGACAAAGACAAATAATGAGGAAGATGATGAATCACTGTAGCAGGAATTTTAATGAGGTTTGAGACATTTAGGCTATTCTTTAAGGCCCTGTCACACTGCCCAACGGATGCAAAACAGACACAACAGACGAGCAAAATGTTCCATCCGTTGTT
>BHFT01074050.1:0-14789 GCA_004320025.1 Laticauda laticaudata | reverse complement strand
AAAAGACAATAGTTGCCTTTAGTAAAATACCAGCAGTACTGCGTATTAGACTGGTCTAAATCAAAACTGATGCCAGTTGGAAAATAGGGTACCGTATCCATTTTAAAGAATACTCAATTTTCGTACTTGAACCACATCTATAAAGTATCTAGGTATAACCCAGGTTAAGGCCGGTCCACTGGCCCGACTGATGCAAAACCATATGCATAAAGGACACAGGTGGACGAGCAAAATTTCAGGGTGGTGGCTCCACTCATGTGTCAGTCTGCTGCAAAAAGTGGTTGAAATTGCATAAACATAACGGAAAAGAACGGAAAAAACAGACGGGGGTAGTATGTAGTGGGGATCTTAAACGGATCTTCATAGGAAGCGCTAGTGGATAACAGCGGATGGATGAAAGCGGATACACCCTCCAAAGGGTTGCCGGGGGAGAACTTGCGACAGCGGTAACGCACTGAGCGGAAGGGGTGGAATAGAACACATAGCCGGATGAGCGGAATGAGATCAAATGGACGCACATATAGGCAAACATAGAGCGTCGGATGCCGACATCAGATGTGAAATATACGCGAATGCAAGATGTTCACATTCGCACCATTTATCCGGGGGAGTATGAAAGTTGCAACTTACAAGAGCGACCACTGGGATATAAAAGAATGCAACACGCTGCAATTCAGCATTTATCAGGGGAAAGAATGTAAGCGCCAACATATCTAGACAAGCAGAAAACCATGGTTTGACAGTACGGCAAGAAGAGGAAAGCCAAAACGTGCCCTAACTTGTCAAGCCCTAAGAGCAAGGAGGTGCAAGAAGCCAGAACCCAAGAACATACCACCCCCATGGCCACTGGGACTCAGGAAAGACGCTGCGTACTAGCTGGCTCACCATGCTGTGGTGAGGACCAGCCCAAGACACATCAAACCTGCTGCGAAGGCCCTAGGCTGCTCAAGCCCATAAAGGCCCCTAGCTGAAGCCAGCTGTCAAAGTGAGAAGAGGCAAGGAAGAGGAAGGGAGAGAGGAAAACAAAGATACACCAGATATTCAAGAAGAGCAATGGAGGATGAAGTGCTGAGAATGGTACTGAGGAGAACGAGTACCTCTGAAGAAGAAAGAGGCACAGAACATGTCATCGGACACGAACGAAGAAAACAGCTAGGCAGTTGGAGCAGACAAGACAGAGACCTGGAAGTACAACTAGCAAATAGTACTCTTGAGATGGTACACTGGAAGCACACAGACACACGTGGCAATATGGCAAGCTACGCGCATAAAAGAACATCACAGCAGCCGCTGTCAAGACTCTCCAGAACCGAGAGAATAGTAACAATCATAGCCAGTAAGCAGTTATTCCTGAGAGGGTGACGATCCAATGCACCACCAAGAGCCAGCCCCCCTACCTAGAAGACCCTCCCCCTCAGAACAGCCCAACAGACAGCAAGCGCCCTCTATCCAGCACAGCCGGCTCAGTAATACACCTGTCCAGGGCAAGGTGAAAAAACTGTCCTCAATGAGGGCCCCCACAGCAGAGAACGCCCCGAGCAGCTGCCCCATGCCGGGCAGACTTGGAGGATCCCGTAGAGGATGATCGGCGCCTGGCTGTTTTTCTCCAACCAAAAAACATGGAGCAAAGAGCTCCAGCACCTTCTACCAGAAGGCCAACCGCTCACCCCATCCCAACGCCCCCGAGCTCGGCAGAGGATGCAAGACAGAGAGGGCAGACTGGAGGGCCAAGGACCACAATGTGCTGTTGGAGATCAGGGACACGAATGACAAGACAGCACAGAACTTCTCCCTTCTACAAGCTGGTCATTGAGCAGAGCATCCTCGGGCCGGACCCTTCATCACTAAGCTGTGAGCACAGACCCTGCAGGATTTCTTTCTTTTTTTTTTTTGGCATCAACAGTGGGATAGTAATATGAGATTTAGAAATAAATAAAATAATATAATCTTCAAATAAAACATGAAGAGAATTGTTTAAAGCTGTATTTCTCAAACTTAGCAACTTTAAGATATGAGGACCAACTCCCAGAATTCCCTAGCCATCAATGCTTAGAGTTCTGGGAGTTGAAGTCCACATATCTTAAAGTTGTCCAAGTTGAGAAAGACTGGTTTAGGGCCTTCCCCTACTTTGGGGCTGAGCAACTTGCCACCTGCAATAGTTATTCAGTTTCATTTTTGCAATTCCCAGAAAGAATCCCACATTTCATCAGTGGAATTAGCAACAAATAATTGATTTTAAATTCTTATGATTGGGAAGAGGGATAAAATAAACATGGTCAGCCTCTGCACATTTTAATGGACCTATTTAGTATTAAACCCTCCCTCTCTCAATGCAAACACAGTTTCTCCTATCTTGAATAGAATTAAAATTTCAGTTTCTCTGAAGACGTCAGTCTGGCACTGGCCATTACCCCCCCTCTTTTTTAAAAAGAAGTCTCAAATAATAAATAAATTAATCCCAAAGACAAGAGCTCTGAGATACTATGTGAAACTCTAACTCTTATCCGAATAAAGATAACAAAGGCAATTTCCTGGCCAATCAAGTGATATCAAGATATTCTTTTCCTCTGATTTTCTCATTTTTTTTTCATTAACATCCATTAAGAAACATTCTTTTGCAATTTTGTGTAGGTGGGTCAAAACTTTGTCACATAAAAATTATTGAATTGACAGTCCAAATTAAAACTGATCTGAATAACTATATGCCAACATTGCACAGCATCCTCCCTGTGAAAAGTAATTTGCAGATTTGCACAATCAGCCTTTGGACATTGTTCACACTTTATATGCCAATCAATGCACAGTTGGAATTAAAGTGCTTCAAAATGTTTAAATGCTCTGTGTCAATGGAGAAGGGGAGAGGGAATTATTATACCACTCTATTTAATCTTTTAGCTTGCTGATGTCTTGGACTTCAGCTTGTATTATGGAGCTTAGAGTCCTACGAATGAATAAGGATTAATAAAGCATCAGATTTCTTATAAATATCAATATTAGTATCAGCATGCGAGCTCTTATTACCTATTCCCAGTGGGTGCCAGGATATATAGAATTAAGCTCTGACGGATCTCATGTTTTTTATATTGAGTGTTTTGAAGAATGATTGCAGTGCATGGAGAAAGTTCAGTGTGGTACAGTCACAGTGATATTTCCATGGTGGAGATAGAAGATGCACTGTTTCCTGGACTAGAGATTATGGTGAAGAAACCTTGGCCCTTACAATAGTTGAATATATGTATGTGTCTCAGGATATTGTTGCAAGATCCAATCTGGGTTGGTCACCAGGATCAGAGGTTTACTATTCCAAGTTTTCATTCTCATGATAGGGCCTAGCAAAGTGAGTGGAAACTTCTCTCTAGCAAAGTGTGTGCTTTGGACTATTCTGTGTGTGGTATTTATATGATGCCTGCTGTGTGTGACTTTTTAGATGTTGATTGGAATGTTGATGGCTGGCTATTAAGTCATTGGCTGTTGTTTCCTTGTTCTGCCAAGCCCTTTCCCTCTCTATTACACATGCTTCTCGAGAGAAGTTGCCTGAAGACAGGCTCCAGCACAAGTCTGAAAACTCAGCAGACTAAACCTCTGGTCCCAGTGACTGACCCAGATTAGATCCTAATTGTAGTTCTCCATCCAGCTACTGAGTACTAACATTCCTCTCTGTGTCCACTAATGCTGGGTTCTTTGATATAGATGACATAAGTTTGGAAGTCAGAACTCTAGTTTTATGCTAACTTCAAGCAATTGTCCCTGGTTCTGCATCCTACTGTCCTAGACTCTTAAATCCTGCCATTTCCAACTCACTAAATATTGCCAGCAGGAGCAGTATTTTTAAGCACATTAAGCAGAGAAGTACAGAGAGAAGACAACTATGATAAGGAACACTTATCATAGGGGACGAGGAACACTTAAGGATACTAGTCTAGTCTTATAAAGAGAAGAATTAAGGATGACATCATAGCTGTCTTCCAGTACATGAGGGGCTGCCACAGAGAGGTGGGGATCAACTTATTTTCTGAAGCTCCTGAGGGTAGGACAAGAAGCAATGGATGGAAGCTCACTAAACATAGATCCAACCTGAAATTAAGGAGAAACTTCTGTACAGTGTGAGCAATTAACCAATGGAACCGCTTATCCCTCAGTGAGTGCATGACTGCTGGAAGTTTTCAAGAAAAGATTGGACAACCATTTGTCTGGGATGACATAAGATCTCTTGCCACAGGTAGGGGTTTGGACTAGGAAACCCCCAAGATCCTTCCAACCCTATGATTCTTTAAGCATATCTAACCCTCACTGGACAATAACCTCATCTTCCTTTTTCTTAAGCATGCTGACACACTTCCTCTTACTCTGGACTCATCCATAAGAAGTGGTCTGGTCCAGGAAGCATCTTCTCGCGATAATTTCTAGGGGCAAAGAATTTCAGAGTATACTTGATGAGTGCTTATAAAACATTCAGAATTTGCATTTGGGAACTAATGTTCTTTCTCTCTGGTGGGCATACTGGACTCAGTGTACCACATAAATTTTCTGCGCTACCTCTTTGAGTCTTTAAATGCTCATCAATATCGCCTCCAACTTAATTTTCTATCCTTCCTTCCTTCTCAAAATTTCAACTTAGTATTGATCAGGATGAGTAATAAATAGTTTTGGAATGAGTCACCTTTCTCCTCATCCTATCCAGCAATTAACTCCAGATCTGTAGATAACAATATATTGAAGATTTTTGTTCCCATGCCAAGGACTCCACTATGTTTGCTTCAGAAAATCTTCTTTCCCCTGCCTCTGTGGCAGTATTAAAAAAAAAAAAAACTCTGGGTTTTGAACTTGGCAAGGATGCAGAAAAGGAAGAACGCCGACTACATAAAATCTTGTGTATTTTTCTGAAAAATATTGTCTTCATTTCACTTCCTGGGATATTTTTCCGAGCATACTTTCTTGACATAGCAGTTTCCTTAAGGATCCGTCAATCTCCTTTATTGCTTGAGGGCATCTGCGCCATTGCAGTACTATAAAACTGAGTATGGCTAGTTCAAATGATGCTGCTGAAAATCAAAGGTAGCCAGCTCACAAGCAACAAACACTAGTTAACTCTCAAATACAAAAAGGAGCCTCAGTTTTGTTCCAGTGGGCATTGATTGTGGGTTAATTTATATTTTCTGCCCAAGTACATTGTTTGTGATGAGAGCTCCCAAATCACCCATCTTTGGGCATTCTCAGATATTGATTTCTGAAACAGAGACATTTGATAACAGCCAATCAATGGAAGTATGTTCTTTGATGCATTACATTATGATAAGCAAGGCAGAAAAGAAAACCATTACACATGCTAGATTTCCAGGCAAATATCCATTATCACCACCATCATCATCGTCCCCCACACACGAAAGATAACTTGTTATAACAGGCAATTCTTATCCAAATGTGCAATACTGGATTTGTTACCAGGTGGGCAGGGGCAGGAGGGGGCAGTGAATAATTATGTTATCCTGCCACTATTATTCTGGATGTGTAAAATTCAAGCTTACAATGGCCCCCAGAAAGCTCTCTGTCTTCCTGCTGTTAACATCTCAGCCTCTTCATGTCCCCAAAGTCACTCTGATATTTTTTTTTCTCCTTGGTTCTTACTTCCTTCAGCTTCTGGCTCCCTTTATGAAGCAATGCGAGGCAGCTCAGTTTATGCAGTATTAATTAATCTCTTCAGGCTTAAGATTTTGGAGAAAGGCATTTTGTTTCTCTATATCTAATTGCTATGCCTGTGTGGTATTATAACTGCTGAGCTCCAACTGGGAATTGTAGGTCATTTTGACTTCTCTGCTCCTTTTCTTTTTTTTTTTTTTTTAAATGAATCTCCCATTTTCCCCTCAGAGGATTGGTACTTTTTCAACCATTACTGACTCTTCCCTGGACGCTGAATTGTTGCAGTGTTACAGCAGTTAAGCTAATGACTTGGGGAGGGAAAATATTTGTAGGTACCAAATTAGAGCTGTTTTTAACCTGGTGCAGAGATGCAGGGATAGGAGGCATTTCATCACTTCTACAAACAAATACTACTCAAAGGGAGGCCAATATTTTATCTCTAAGCAGATGCAATGTATCAGTGGATTGAAAGGCGGTGGGGGGGGGGCGTAGCTAGCATGTGGCTTATTTCTTCCTCCCACCCCCACCCACCAACAACAGGAAAGAAAAAAAAACACCTTCTACCATCTCTCTCTTATAACATGTATTTATACACACACATACACACAAACACACAGACAGACCAGCAAACACACTTCCTGGGTTCAACATGAAAGAAGACAGAGACAGAAACCTATCCTCACTATAGGATAGCTATAATATCCTTATCAATCCCCCCCCACCCAATGGTGGGATTTAAAAATTTTACTACTGGTTCTGTGGGCATGGCTTGGTGGGTGTGGCAGAGGAAGGATACTGTAAAATCTCCATTCCCACCCCACCCCACTAACCCACTTTCCAGCTCCGTTCTCCTGTGCAGGGCAACAAAAGAAGACCCAGACGATCAACTGGCACTTGGGGGCAGAGAACGGGGCAAGTCAGAGGTGGCATTTGCTGGTTCTCTGAACTACTCAAAATTTCCACTACTGGTTCTCCAGAACTGGTCAGAACTTGGTGAATACCACCTCTGCCCCCACCCTACCATTTAAATACCAGTTAGACTTATATCCCATTTCTCATACAGAATTTCAAGGTGGCATACATTCAGTTCCCATCTCTTATTTTTGTCCACAACCACCCTGGAAGGGGATGTTGTGCTGAGAGAGCACGAGTGGCCTCAGATCACCTAGTGAGTTCCCAGGATAAGAAGGATAAAACCTGGTCTCCTTTTTCCTGGTTCTATGAGGAGCATCGGTGGTAGTGCTGTATCCATCCATCTATTCTGGATCTCCAATCTGTCCATCAACTCTTTGGAAGGCTTGAAAATAGAATTTATGGGATGAGGGGGGATATAGATATTCTTGTGCCTTCTCTTTTAAATTATCTCAACTCACATGCCGTTCTCATCATCGCTACCCAAGAGCAGTGTGTTGGCCTGATGCAAGCACATTTGCTTGGAGGAGCTCATTGCTCAAGGAAGTAAACCCCCCCACCACATGCCTTCCCATTAATTTTGCTCCCCACTTCACAAGAAGAACTGTTGGCAGAATGAGGCAAAGACAGTAAAGTACAATCAAGAGCTCTGAGGGATACCTATGCATCATCTTTTCTGTCCTCATCTCTTGGCTAGCAACTGCTTGCCTTTGTACCATTGCCCAGGCCATTTCCTCCTCTTTGTTATCCTAGCCAAGGCTGCTGCCTATGGCTTCTTTTCATTCCTAGTGCTTGAGTGGGTCCATTCATGTTTCAAGAAGGATAAATATGAGAAAAGTAAAACAGCACAGAGTCAGGATGATTCATAGAGGACTACTTCTTCAGCATGGACCCACCCACTGCTGTCCCCACCTGTTTTTGGAAAAGAGATGCAGGAAAGCAAAAGATGTAGACAATTAATGGTTACCGCCAATCTTTTCCTTGCAAAACACAGGAATGGACAGACTTGGCAATGGAAGGGGAGATGTTTGTTTCTGCCTATCCATCAGCATACTGTATATACATGTATACATGCTTGCCACAAATGACCAGATTTAAATTCCACAAAGTGTTCTTACATGCACTCTTTTTTATCTCTCGTTTTTATCTTTTTTTTCCCAAATCTTTTTTTATTTTTTAAACAAACATACACAAACAAAACATAAAACCATCTTTCAGTTACATACAGCGTGTCAGTTGGTACAAGTCTTTTATGCATCATGTCCATAGTTTTCACTTATGATTTATATATATTCTCACATTATCAATTTGACTACTATTTTTTCCATCATTTTATGAGAGCTATTCACCATTTTAATTTAATTTACATTATAACATTCATTTCATCATCATAAATCCATCCAATAATAGTATATCCTTAAGTTATTTTCTCTCTACAATTCTGTTATATTGTAAAATCTTCTAAAATATTTCATTTCCATGTTTTTTTACCAACCTTTGATAAAATAAGTCCCATATCTTATAGTATTGTTTATCTTCTTGCTCTCTAATTTCAAGTGTCAATTTACTCATTTCTGCACACTCCATTATTTTCTTAATAATTTCCTTCTCTATTGGAGTTTTCTCATTTTTCCAATTTTTAGCAAATACAATTCTAGCCTCTGTTAATACATTTACAATTAAATATTTCAGTTCTCTACTGTATATTTCTGGTAAAATGCCCAATAAAAATATCTCTGGTTTAAAGTCTGTGTGGATTTTAGTCCAATATCTTTTAGCCTCCTCACACGTCCACCACATATGGTAGTATCTGATGACATTTGGTGGTGGTATCTGATGACATTTCCAACATTTCTCCGATTTGTTCTTGAACATTCTTGCTGGGGGTAAATGCCACCTGTAAAACATCTTAAACAAATTTTCTTTATATGCTGTTGACATTGTCATTTTATAGTTTTAAAACCACAATTTTTGCCATTTCTAAATCAATCCCATATCCAAAATTATTCCCCAATCAATCATTTTTTCTTTAACTTCTTCTAATTTAACCTCTAATAAATATATAATTGTTTGATCACCTTTTCGTCAGTATCTGTCAAAATTTTATCTAATTCAATTTATCATAAAAAATCTGTTTTAAAATCTTTATCATATCTAGAATGTATTTGCACATATGAAAACCAATTCATTCTTTTGTCTTGTTCTTCTAATTCTTGCACAGTTCACCCTTTTCATTCAATATTTTGCCATATCTGACTGTTTCATTTTATATATTACTGGGTATGAAAATGCTTCAATAGTTGATAGCCAGACTGGAATTTTCAAACAATGTTGCCTTTTAATCTTCTCCGAAATTGATAGTAAAGCCTCTCGTATATAATGCCTCCTAATTATTTTAGGAGTATTTAGACCCCTTGTACCATAGGAAGGCATGCCATCTCAACAACAGATCATGTCCTTCTAGTATCAATAATCTAGTATTTCTCAGTATTATCCATTCCTTGATGCACATCAACATTGTCACCTGGCAGTAAAACTCCCAGTTGGGCAAGCCAAACCCTCCTTTTATTCTAGCATCTTGTAATAATTTTAATTTAATTCTCACCTTCTATCCCTGCCAAATGTACCTCAACACTATTTTATTCAAATCTTCAAAATAATTCTTTCCCTAGCCTAATTAGAATTGTCTGGAACAAATATAGAATCCTTGGTAGTATATTCATCTTAATTTTTTATTTTATTATATTTGGTTTGTCAATTGCTTACAAGATAATAGGTATAAGTAAAAACATAGTTTTGAATACATGGATACATATAAGAAGAATAAAAGAAATAATAGGACAGGGGCAGTAGGCACATTGGTGCGCTTATGCATGCCCCCTACAGACCTCTTAGGAAAGGGGTGATGTCAATCGTAGATAGTCTAAGGTTAATGTTTTTGGAGTTTGGGGAAGAAACCACAGAGTCAGGTAGAGTATTCCAGACACTGACCACTCTATTGCTGAAGTCGTATTTCCTGCAATCAAGTTTGGTGCTGTTAACCTTGAGTTTGTATCTATTGTGTGCTCTTGTGTTGTTATGGTTGAAGCTGAAGGTAGCATTGACCGGTAGGACATTGCAAGGTATGATTTTATATCCTATACTTAGATTGGACTGAAGGCGGCATAGTGCTAGGTTTTCTAGATCTAGAATTTCAAGTCTGGTGGCATAAGGTATTCTGCAACGAGTAGAGGAATGGAGAACTCTTCTTGTGAAATATTTCTGGACTTTCTCAACTGTGTTAATATCAGATATGTAATGTGGGTTCCAGACTGATGATGATGATGATGATGATGATGATGATGATGATGATGATGATGATGATGATGATGATGATGATGATGACTGTTGATATTCTCCCTATTAAAGATAATTGCAGATTTTCCCATTTTGCCAAATCTGTCACAATCTGTTGTTTGATTCTACAATAATTATCCTCTTTAAGTGTACCACATCTAGCTGTAAAGTGTATTCCCAAATACTTAACTTTATTTGTCTGGATCTTCAGAAGCACTGCCAATTCTTTCTTTCGTTTTTCATGCATATTCTTTGTCAAAATCTTCATTTTATCCTTATTTATTTTCAAACCTGCTTCCTGTCCATATTCCTCTATCTTTTCTATCAATTTAGGTGCTGTTTCTAATGGATCCTCTCAGATAAAGATCAGGTCATCTGTGAATGCTTGTAATTTATATTCTTCCTTTTTAATTTTCATTCCTTTTATTTCCTTTTCTTCTCAAATATTTCTGTTTAATACTTCCAATGTCAACACAAACAACAGAGGTGACAGCGGGCAACTTTGTCTTGTTCCTTTTTCTACATCAATACAATCTGTTAATTCACCGTTTATCATTACCTTTGCTGATTGTTTATGATATATAGCTTCTATGGCTTGGATAAATTTCTTACCAAAGCTCATCCTCTCCAACTGTAATAACATAAATCGCCAATTCATGTTATCAAAGGCTTTCTGTGCATCTAAAAATATCAAAGCCATTTGTTTTTCAGGATGTGCCTCATGATATTCCAAAGTGTCCAGGATTATTCTCATGTTATCTTTAATTTGTCTCTTTTGCAGGAATCCATTTTGATCAGAGTGTACAAAATTATTCAGGTATCTGAATAATTCTTTTTGCCATTATTGAAGCGAAGTTTTTATAGTCTGAATTTAGCAGGGAAATAGGTCTATAGTACTTAATTTGTTGTGGGTCGGCATCTCACACACACTCTTGAGTTCTCCCATTCCTGAGCTTCTCATCCTCTTGGTCATGGTAGTACCAGGCACCTTGACAACATGTAGATTCTTTCATTTCCGAATGCTGCACTCCTGGGCCTGCCCTTTTATCCTACATGCCCTCCCTTGTGCCACACTGAGTTTCAGGGGAAGGGAAGGTTAGCATGCTGCCCAGATCAATAAAATGTCAGAAAATGGGATCCACCAGAGCTACCTCTGAACAAACAATTCCTTATAGGAAATTCCTGGCTGAGAAAATGAGTTGCCTCCTGATCAACATGAAATTGAATTGGGCATGAGTAGGTTGTTATATTTGCATTAAAGGTTCTCCTGGCACCAGCATCAAATGAGGAAAGCAGTGGTGAGATGCAATGGTGGGGCTGGTGTCAGACTCCAGGATGAGCTATTGCTTGTCAGTGCCTAGACTTTGGAAGGGGAGCCCTCCCCCACATACAAAGAGATCAGTTGGTCCGATAGACAACTACTGAGTGAATGAATGAGAAAAGTATGTAAATGATAATCCTATATGTGTTTAAGAAGAATGTTCTGATGATGGCTTTATATACTAAAGCCACTGATATGCATACTAGCAGTGTTTCTTAATGTGGTCCTAGAACCCTCTCAAGACCCTCTTGGGTGGGGGGGAGGGTGTGTGAAATCAAAATTATTTGCCAGACATTGAAGATATTTGATAAAAATTAAGCAATATCACTCTTCTCATTATTATTTTACTTGAAAAAATAGCTTTTAATGAAAAATATTTTATTTATGTTAAAATCTAAAGAGTTTAATATTGTTATTACAATAAATAAATATTGTGCAAATGCATCCATTTTATTGGAAATGACTCCAAATAACAAAAACTTGGATCGGTCAAAACACAGAGATTTTATTTGTTAAGCTGTTTGCAAAGAGCAGTAGGATCTCAGCTGACCTCAACATGAAATTTGAGCCAAGAACCACATCTTAAGATTTCAAGACATTACATTTTATAATTTTTCTATCCCGACGCCCCCATGCTCCTCCTACATCGTCCCAGTGACTGAGCACAGCTAATCCGAAATGCCTTATGGAGCAACACCTCCCAATGACCACACATCATATAGTTTGCCAACTTGGCTTTTTCTTATCTTACTTGGCATTAAGGAATGTCCCTTCAGCAGGGCCTCTTTCTAATGGTCTGAGAACAAAGAAACATCTATTCCTAACACCAGGGGTGGGATTCAAATTTTTGAACAACTGGTTCTGTGGGCGTGGCTTAGTTGGTGGGCTTGGCTTGGTGGTCATGTGACTGGGTGGACGTGGCTTGGTGGTCATGTTATTGGCTGGGCATGGCCAACTCAATATCACTCACATCAAGGCATGCATCTCCTCCCCTGGCCTCTCATGACTGTGAGGATGCTGCAACAGTCGTAAGTGTGAAAAATGGTCATAAGTCACTTTTTTCAGTGCCATTGTAACTCCACACAAGTAAAGTACCAGCAAAGGAGGGGAAAAAAAACTCCAGAGAAGTTCCTGAGACAGGAAGTCTAGTCCTGCCAAGAATGTAATAAGGGTTAACGGAGTTTCTGTAAGCAACTCCAGAATGTTTCCTTCCTGCCTTCCTTACAGGATTAGGCCAGTAATTTCTTCTAACAACCGGTTCTCCGAACTGCTTAGAATGTTAACAACTGGTTCTAGCGAATAGGTGCAAACTGGTAGAATCCCACCCCTGCCTAACACCACACTTGTTACATATTAATGTTACATTTAGCACATCTTCTTAGAACAACATAATGATTATATGCATCTCTAACTTTTTCACCTATGCAACGTAAAGGTCTGGTAAACTTAAGCAGATGCTTTGAAAAACAAAATCTAACTTCAACTGATTAAAGAAAGTTAGGGCAATGGTTTATCTCTTCTCCTATTGTCCTCCTAATTGATCACTCTAGTCTTTGTTATGTCAAATGTGTATGTGAATTGCCTTGACAGTTTGAGATACATACCAGTTCCTGGAGGAAGTAGGGGTGGCATTACTTGATGCAGAAGGATGTAACTGATTGCAGGTACACGTTTAATAATGAGTAAATGCATTAGAAAATATATTTACAGAAGGATTACATTAAGATAGCAAATGTCTATAGAGCAATTATCTGCTTAATACTCTACTATATTATTCCCTTCACCTACATTTCATTTTTGAATTTTCTTATTTCTAACATTTTTAACTTTTAATATGGTAAATATCTGTAAGTGTAATCCATCAAACAAAAATGCACTGAAAAATAGAAGCTTCAATGCTAAGAAAGGTTCAGCTCTGCTCTAAGGCCACTTCTCCCTCCCCCAACCCCTTGAATACCACCCCTGGCTGGGCCTCAGGAAAGCCTCCTGGGTGGGGCGGGTGGGGAGGGGAGGAACCAGCCAGTGGTGCAATTTGTCAGTTCTCCAAACTGCACAGAATTGTAACAACCAGTTCTATAGAACTGGTCTGAACTGGTAGAATCCCACCCCTGTATATATGTATGTCTGTGTATGCATATGTATATGTGTGTGCATTTATATGTATGGGTATATGGATACATTTTCTTTTGAAAGTGGACATCATAATTTCATTTTTAATGGGTGCTTGTGTATTCACAGACAAAAGTGACAATAAAGCTTGTCTTGTCTTGTCTTATCTTGCCCTGCCTTACTCTACCTTACCTTGCCTTATCTATGCTAGATATCATAATTATCGAGACTTAGAAGTGGGACAGAAAAACTGTTCTGGTTACAAAAAAGGATAAAAGTTGGGGCAACCTTATTTAATAACAATTCCTCTGTTTAGTGACTAATTGAAGTTTACAGGAGTACTGGAAAAGTAACTTTACAACCAATCCTTGCACTGATGACCATTGCAGCATTCCTATAGTCACATGGTCAAGATTAGGGAACTTCACAACTAGT
The DNA here is from genome assembly GCA_004320025.1 of Laticauda laticaudata. Taxonomy (NCBI): domain Eukaryota; kingdom Metazoa; phylum Chordata; class Lepidosauria; order Squamata; family Elapidae; genus Laticauda; species Laticauda laticaudata. Next base: position 1,039 of record BHFT01074050.1, on the reverse strand, counting down.
GGGCCTTTATGACCACGACAACACCATTGCAAATCACTGTTTGAACACCACATCTGGATTCCAAAAAGCAAAGTTAATAGAGAAGCTGGCAGTAAAATATCACTGTTACATGACTGTCATGAAACATGATGTCTTGCTTAATGGCCAAAGTGGAAGAGAGGTTGTAGGTCTGTCGCCATCATGTGTTGTCTCCCTTATCTGTTGTGTTACTTAACAACAGAGTTCTTGGTTCCAATTGTGATTGTTAGGCAAGGACTGCCTGTATTCTGCTGGGTTTCCTAAGCAGTTGGCTTTGGATCTGAAGGCTTCAACAATTCACAGCTTTTTCTCCTCTGACATCAAACTGTTTTGTGCAAATCAAGCTCTCTCTTGAGCCTGTTTGTCATTTGCCAGTATTTAGAACTGTAAAAGGATTTAAAAACACTTCCTTGATGCCAATTTTTCCCACATGGAAACCTTCGTGTTTTGATGCAACTTCCTTTGATATAGTCATAGGCTTCCTAATTAGCATTTTTCTACATAAACAGTGAAAAATCAAAGAAAATCAATATAGTTTTTCTCAGATACCAGAAAGTTGTCCAGCAAAAGACTCACCCAAAGGCAGAGAAATGTGGTGAGTGACATGCAATAGATTATGCTCATTATTATACTGTATTTATTAACAATATTTATATTTATTATCCTTAATATTGCCTCCAGACAATACCAATGGCAAGCATATAAAGCCTGATCTATACAAATCCTCCGACAGTATGTTTTATTATTTATATAAATGTTATTGTACACTGCTCAGAGTCAACGTATATATGATAGGAGACCATAAAGTTACATAGAGATAAATAAATAAAGACTACAGTAGGGAAGAAAGGAAGAGTAAGGGATCCATAAGTGTTCTCCTCTAATCAGAGTTATCCCCATGATTTGGATCAGGGATTCTTAGTTGTCTTAAGGCCCTGTCACACGGCCCAACGGATGCAAAACGGACACAACGGACGAGCAAAATGTTCCATCCGTTGTTATCCGCTCTCAAAAGGGGCAA
>BHFT01074047.1:0-21581 GCA_004320025.1 Laticauda laticaudata | reverse complement strand
TTTTTCCCCTCCTTTGCTGGTACTTTGCTTGTGTGGAGGGACCATTCAAAGTTACAATGGCACTGAAAAAAGTGACGTATGACCATTTTTCACACTTACGACTGTAGCAGCATCCCCACAGTCACAAGAGGCCAGGCGAAGAGATGCATGCCTCGAAGTGAGTGATGTTGAGTTGGCCGCACCCAGCCAGTCACATGACCACCAAGCCATGCCTACCAACTAAGCCATGCCCACAGAACCGGTTGTTAAAATTTTGAATCCCACCCCTGATCTGGAGAGCACTATGCACTCCCATTGATGGATTTATTAGAGCTTTTTAACCTGGCTTTATTACTTTATAAGTAATACAAAGCGGCAAATGTGCCTAATATTCCCTTTTCCTTCTCTTTTTTTCCCTACAACAACCCTGTGAGGTGGGATAGGCTGACAGAGAGTGGGACTGGTTCCAAATCTCCCAGCTGGCTTTCACACCTCCTAAGGCAGGACTAGAACTCACTCTCTCCTGGTGACTGGCCAAAGGCACCCAGCTGGCTTCCACACCTAAGGCAGGACTCGAATTCACTGTCTCCTGGTGATTGACTAAAGTCATCCAGTTAGTTTCCATGCCTANACTAAAGTCATCCAGTTAGTTTCCATGCCTAAGGCAGGACTAGAACTCACCATCTCCCAATTTCTAGCCCAAGACAACCAAACCAAACTCCCAATGCGTTCCTGGGGTGTGTCACCGAAGCACATAAAACCCTCCTGGATGAGAGTCTTTTGTTGGGCCAACTTTCCTGTTTTTTTCCAGTGCTTCTTTCCACCGTATTGTCAGAATCCCCAAACATGGAAAATATTGGAAAGTTCGTTTTAGAGCCTGCCATATTATGGGGACAGCAGAAATGCTGAAGCCAGGTTTTCATGCGGCGTATCTCTCCGTCATGAGGAAATTTGTGGTTTCTCCATTTGAAGGAATCGACCAGTGGTGGGTGAGAGGCCATTCCTTCCATTCTGTAGACAGCTGCAGAGAGAATTGTGCAAGGAGAGGTGGGGCATTGACACAACACACCCAGGCATATAACGAAAGATAAAAACCACACCCACACGCACCCACACCCACCCACGTGAAACCTTTGCCATATTTATTTCCTTCTTTGAAAAACCTTTCAGAAGAAAATCATCCAAAATTATTTTTCTGAGCTGTTATTTTTAGAAAAATAAACGCAGGTGGTCCTTGACTTCCAACCATTCGTTTAGTGGCCGTTCAAAGTGATGACAGCTCTGAAAAAAAGCGACTTACAACCGTATTTCACACTTAAAACAATAGTTGTGGCATCCCACGTGATCAAAATTTGGACTGCTTAGTCATTGGTTATGACGGTCGTAGTGTCCCTTTAACGACCAGGTGACTATCTCAACACCTGCTGTGATTCACCTTAACAACTATGGTAATAAAGGTCGCAATATGAAAACTCCAGTGTGGCTGTGATTCGAACGCAGCCCTCCCTGAGAATTTCCTGCTTAACTCTGCCTTAGAAAGCAAAAACTTGGTGAGAGTTAAATACCCCATTTGTGTTTAAAGGGAAATGTGGACTATGAGCACTCTTTGACTTACCACATTAATTGAGCCCAAAATTTTCATTGCTGAACGAGACATTTGTTTTAAAGTGAATTTTGCCCCATTTTACAACCTTCCTTGGCGCAGCTGTTTAGTCACTGCAGTTGTTAAGTCACGAACATGGTTCTTAAACTAGCTGACCTGTGTATTAGTACAACTTACACACTCACTTGCACGGATAAGATTCTATTCTCACGGATGAGAATAGAAATAGAACAACAGAATGGGAAGGGACTTTTGAGATCCTCTAGTCCAATTCCTTGCTTAGGCAGGAAACCCTACACCACTTCTGACAAATGGTTGTTCAATCTCTTCTTAAAATCTTCCAGCGTTGGAGCATTTACAACTTCTGGAGGCAAGTTGTTCCACTGATTAATTGTTCTGACTGTCAGGAAATCTCTCCTTATTTCGAAGTTTCTTCTCTCCTTGATTAGTTTCCACCCATTCCTTCAGGTCCTGCCCAATATTTCCTTCTAGCTGTCAGAACAGGGGCAGCTGATGATTAAAACAGTACAGATAATGCTTGATTTATGACTGTTCAAAGTTAGGACAGATCCCAAAAAGTACTTCCAAGTAAGTGGAGGTCAGTGTATACTCTAGCTCAGTTCTTTACAATCTTAACAACTATAAATGTGTGAACTCCAATTTCCAGAATTCTCCAGCCAACATAGCAATAGCAGTGTAGACTTCTATACTGCTTCACAGTGCTTTCACAGCCCTCACTAAGCAGTTTACAGAGTCAGCCTATCTCCCCCAACAATCTGGGTGCTCATTTTACCTTGGAGGTCATCTAGTCCAACCCCCTTGAATGGTCACTAAGCAAACTGTTGTAAGTCAAGGACTAGCTGAATCGGAGGTTTTAGCCTCCAGCCCCTTAATCCTCTTTGTTGCTCTTCTTTGCACTCTTTCTAGAATCTCCACATCTGGGGATGCCCTTGTGGTGGGAAGCTGCCCTACCCTTGTGGATAGCCAGCAGCAGATGCAGATGGCTGAGGAGAGTGAGGACTCAGATGAGGGGCCAGGACCATTAGGGAGTGGATTGCTACCTTTGGAGATTGTGGGGGTTGGCAGCAACAATGAGGAGGTTCCCGAGGAGCCTGTGCCAAGCGTGTGTGCGCGCAGGGTTGCTCGTAGGAAAGAGCACTTACAACAGCACCGGTGACTCAGGAGTAAGGCTGCAAGATAATGGCCCCTCCTTCAAGAAGATAAAACGAACATACTTTGCAGAAGGCAAAGACGTTTTGAAACTCCAGCCTCATGGACATTCCAGTATCCTGAGTTTGTATTTGAATATTCTTATTTTGCAAGTTATTTCTTATGTTATCTTTTGTCAAATCTCACAAGCAAGGCTTGTGCTTATCACAGCTAATTATTTTGCAGAAGCATTACAAGGTTTCTGTTCCCTTTGGATTGTGTTTGATTTGTTGGAAAAGGGTGTGGGCCAGAACACCTACAGATGGTGCATGAAGAAGAGAAGGTTGATTAATTGTTCTCGCTGTCTGGAAATTTCTCCCTAATTCCAGATTGATTCTCTCCTTGATAATAGTTCCAAAGGTGCTTTTTCCAAAAGACTTTCTGGTTTTTTTCTTTGAAGGCATTTCGCTTCTCATCCAAGAAGCTTCTTCAGTTCTGACTGGATGGTCGGGAATGGAAAGATAGAAATGCAATGCAAGGAATGTTAATGTGGTGGAATTGCAACGCTGCAAAAAATGTATTGGAGACTGATCCAGATATGGGTGGAACAAATGGTGGGAGAGTGTATTCCATTTAAGATGGATTTTTTTCTCCTAGGAATAATACCAGAAGGCTATAGGAAGGAATTAACTTATCTGATAGTACATGTGTTGACAGTGGCTAAAATAATATATGTGCAATACTGGAAGAAGAAAAGCATACTGCCAGAAACAGAGATGATAAGGAAAATTATGGCCTGTGTAGAATTGGATAGGTTAACCCTAAAATTAAAAAAACAAGGGGGAATGTGAGGACTATGAAACGTGGAATAGATTATATCAGTGGTTGCATAGAAGAAGGCAAAGCTGGAACATAAGTAACTATGATGATTAGAATAATTAATAAACAATGTATCAAATAAGAGGATTGTAAATGGTGAAGTAAAATGTATATATGGAATAGAATAGAATAGAATAGAATAGAATAGAATAGAATAGAATTCTTTTCCTAGCCAAGTGTGGTTGGACACACAAGGAATTTGTCTTTGGTGCAAATGCTCTCAGTGTGCATAAAAATAAAAGATACATCTGTCAAGCGTCAAGAATCATCAGGTACAATTAATAATAGTCAGGGTACAATGTTATTAAATCTTACTAGGAAACAGTCAATATAAATCATAAGGATAAAACAACAAAGTTACAGTCATACAGTCACAAGTGGGAGAGGATGGGTGATAAGGAGTGATGAGAAGATTAATAGTAAATAAGTAGCAACTTTGTAATAGTTGACAGATGGGAGGAATTATATTGTTAGTCAGAGAGGATGTGTTTGGGGAAAAATTGTCGTCCTGTCTCGTGTTCGGTGTGCAGGCTCTGTAGCATCGTTTTGAGGGAAGGAGTTAAACAATTTGTGTCCGGAGATATGAGGGTCTGTAAATATTTTCACAGCCCCTTTTTGACTCATGCAGTATACAGATCCTCCATGGAAGCAGTAATCAGTGTTTTTTCTGCAGTCCTAATTCCTCTCTGGAGTCTATGTCCGTCCTGTTGGGTTGCAGAACCAAACCAGACAGTGATAGAGGTGCAGATGACAGATCCATCCTTCCTCTGTAGACTGGATCAGCAGCTCCTTGGGCAGTTTGAGCTTTCCTGAGTTGGGCAGAAAGAAATTCTATGTTGTCTTTTCTGATGCAATGTTGAGTCATTTTTGATGTTAGGTGTCCATTTTAGGTCTTGTGATATGATAGAACCTAGAAATTTGAAGGATATGTATAACAATTGTAATGCCAGAATGGATGCACTGTGTTGTATTCTTATAATTAAAATTAAAAAATAAATAAATAGGAAAAGAAAAATCCTTCCATCCTTCAGCATTCGATCAGAGCTGGAGAAGCTTCTTGGATGAGAAGCGAAAAGTCTTCAAAGAAAAACTAAAGAAGTCCGGTTGCCTCAGGGGGAAAAAAATGCACCTTTGGGACGATTATCAAGGAGAGAAAAGCAACCTGGAACTAAGCAGAAATTTCCAGACGGCCAGAACAATTAACCTTCCCTTCTTCACAAAACCATCCATAGGGCAGCTTCCCTGTCACAAGGACACTCCCAGATAAGGAAATTATACTCTTATCCGTGCAGGGGAACTGTGCAAGTTGCACTAATGTACAGATTAGCTTACTGATAACCTTCTTCTTTGATGGCCAATGGTGATTGCGGCCAAGTTCTGACTCTTATCGGATAAGACGGCGATGGCAGCCACATCACAAAGTCTGAAGGTTGATTAACATGACTGACATTCCTTGGGCAACCGGCTGATTTTTTTTGACAGACTGGAAGGAAGACCTAAACGTGGGGAAAAAAGGGTGGGAGGGGAAAGGCCCTCCCCCCCCCAAAGTAACAGAGGAGCCAAAGAACCAACAGCAGAGAAATCCAGAAAATAAATCTCATTTTTATTTATTTGATTTATTTGATTGTCAATCGCTACCTACCCCCGTTTACCATCCCCATGGTCCCGAGATCAAAACTGATTCACACTTATGATGGTTGCAGTGTCCCGGGTTCACGTTGATCCCCTTTTGTGACCTTCTGACAAGCTCAATCAGTGGGAAAGCCAAAGTCACTTAACCACTTGTCCGTGTGACTAACTTATCGACTGCAGTGATTCCCTTAACAACTGTGGCAAGGAAGGTCATAAAACGGGTAAAATTCACTTAATGGCTCTCTTGCTTAGCAACGGAAACTTTGGGCTCAGTGGTGGTCCTAAGCCGAGGACAACCTGGTATTTTTCTAACCAAATTAAACGATCATCTCTTGAATGCATATATATTCTTTGCATTCAGGGATCTGTAATAATTTGACTGCTTCCCTTGATGGGTTTCTGGGTAAATGGGATGCATTTTATGTTTAGCATAGAATATAATGACAGAGTTGGAACTGACCTTGGAGCTCTTCTAGTCCAAATCCCTGCTTAGGCAGCAAACCCTAAACCATTTCAGACAAATGGATGTCCGGTGTCTTCTTACAAACTTCCAGTGTTGGAGCATTCACAACTTCGGGAGGCAAGTTGTTCCACTGGTTATTCTCCTCACTGTTAGGAAATTCCTCCTTACTTCTAGGCTGCTTCTCTCCTTGATTCTTTTCCACCCGTTGCTTCTTGTCCTGCCCATTATTTGGGGCACTATTTTCTTATTGCTGTCAGAACAGGGGCAGCTGATGACTAAAACAGTACAGATAATGCTTGATTTATGATCAGACACTGTTCAAAGTTATGACAGATCCCAAAAATCTGTCATAATCTGAGGCCAATGTATACTCTAGCTCAGTTCTTTACAGTCTTAACAACTATAAAATGTGTGAACTCCGATTTCCAGAATTCTCCAGCCAACATAGCAATAGCACTGCACACTTCTATACCATTTCACAGTGCTTTCACAGCCCTCTCTAAAGTCAGTCCCTGACTTTACAGCCTATCTTCCCCAACAATCTGGATCCTAATTTTACCTTGGAGGTCCTCTAGCCCAACCCCCTTGAATTGTCACTAAGTGAACTGTTGTAAGTTAAGGACTAGCTGAATCGATCTTTATTCCTGTTGCTTCAATGAGTTTGTTTGCACGTCGGTCTGAGATGCTTCTCATGAAATCCAACTGCTTTTGCCTCTGCCTTTTGTCATTTGAGATTCATCTTGTTTGGGAAATCAAATGTACAATCTTTGACTCCCTCTTGTGACCAGAGAGAGTGAATCTTTTAGATGGCAAACTTAATGAATCTGAAACGGTATCTGAGCCAATCTTGTTCTGGTTTCAAATATGAAATGGTGTCCTAGCCAATCTGGTTCAGTTAAAATCTAAAGCCATTAGAGGTGGTCCTTGATTTACAACCACTTAATTTTGTATCCATTCAAAGTTACAATGGCACTTTAAAAAGTGACTTATGATCAAGGGTGCACTGCTAATGGTTCGCACCGGTTTGGGCGACCCGGATGTTAATTTCACATCTTGTTCGCCAAACCGATAGTTGCAACGACTGGTTGCCCTCCACAGGAGAACAGAGCTGGAAAGAAGGTTAGTGGAGTGGGGAGGAAATGGGGATTTCGCAGTAACCTTCCCCTGCCATGCCCACCAAAGCCATGCCCACCAAGCCACGCTCACAGAACCATTAGTAATAAATTTTGAATCCCATTACTGAAGGGAATGGAGATTTTACAGTATCCTTCCCCTGCCCCTCCCATCAAGCCACACTCAGAACCGGTAGTAAAAAAAAAAAATGAATCCCACCACTGGTATAGGATCTCCTGGTTGAGCAGGGGGCTGGACTAGAAGACCTCCAAGGTATCTTCCAGCTCTATTCCAACTCTGACTCCTCGTAATTCTTTATTGGGATAAAAGAAATACATTATATTTGATTGAATATAGAAAAGAAACACCCATTTTTCTTTATTTACCAGTTTTCTACATTTCCCCCCTCCCAGGATTCTTGCTAAAAAGGCAACAACTTCCGGGAGTCATTCGGGGATGGGATGCCCGATACCTGGTCAAAGAAGCCATAAATGTCAGCGCTCAGTTCTCAGACAACAAGAGTTGATCAAAAAGGGCAACAGGTTTGAAAATCCCAGACTGACCATTAAAGCCACCAACACCCAGGCCCCTCCGGATAAGACTGAAAACAGAGTGTTCGGCATCGGTTGTCCCAGTCGGTCCTCCAGGAAAAGGATCTCCTTGTCTTGAGCTTTGCAGATCCCTTCAAGCTCCACCATCAGGCGTTCCAGCTCAGCAGACCGCTTCTTCCTGTCCTCGCACCGCCGCTTGGCCGTTTCGATTTTCGCCTCCATCCGTTTGACGTCTGCCACAATTTTCTCCACCTCCTGCTTCATATGCAAAATATCCCGGTCCCGACTAACCTTGGATGCCTGAAACATGACCAGGTTGTTGGAGACCTTCTGGATTTTGGAATGGAGCACCTGGTTGGTCTGAGCCAAGGTCTGATTTTGGACCTTCAGAGTTGCTCTCGTGTCTTCCAGTTCTCGGAACATCTCCTGAAATTCTTGCTCTTCCTTTCCCACACAACGGATTTGGCTTTCGGGGCTCCTGTTCTGCTCTTTCCTGATCATAATCTTGATAACTTCTGGGTTTCCGGCCTCAAGGTTGGACACTTCGACTCTTAGGTCCCTGATCTCCTTCTTTAAGTTTTCTCGGCTGTCCATCAGAAGGGACGCTACCATTTTCATCACGGTCGTGGAGTGAAAGGGATCAGTTTTTGACACTGTTCTCTGCCAATGAACAAGCAAAATTAGAATATGTAAGAAAATGCTTGCCTTTCACAACATGTGGACTGATTTAACCATAGTTTCATCTGAGAGACTGTGTCAGGGTTCCGGCAATTGCCCTAATTGAATCATGAGCTTCAAAAAAATTCAAAAGATTTATTAGGAGCAACATGCCAGCATGAACCTAAATGAAGCCAACTCTGGCATACGTAATTCACAGTCACTTGTGACCCTGTTCCCTCCCCCCCCAATGTATCATAAAGCAGATTCTCCAATGAAGCACGGTTCAACCAGGCTGTGTGTCATCAATCACATTCTCCAATTAAGGATTTTCATGGGCAGAAGATCTGGTAGCCTAGCTACAATCTTTTTAACATAAGGGTAGAATGTACTTCCGTACTGCTCCTTCAGATTCCTGCCCTGTTTATGGCAACTAGAAAACATGCATAGGAATGTTTTACGAGTTGGCACTGTGACCATCCGAGATCAAGCCAAGACCAAAAATGCTAAAGACTTTCTAAAAGCTTGACACTCTGTCAAAGTGGCCATCAATTGACCCATAGACATAAACAATATTTGTATATTTGTGATGACCCAGGGCATGGCACAAAGGCAACACAGTCAGATAAGCAATGAGTCCCTTTATCATCTCCAACTTTGCCCCCAGTGTCCTGGTTACTTTCAGCTGGAGAAAAACTCCCAGGAATAGCCTTTGACTGCAGAAAATTAAGTCCAAAATATAAGCAACACAAACTGTAACTTAAAAGTCCAAGCAAGTCAAACTGAAGTAATTAGCTTGACAGGCAGGAGCAAGAATTTCAGACTTGAAGGCATGGCAAAACTCACACCAGGAACACAGATGAGCCATGACAACACAGGATAAAGTCACGTTTGCTCCCAAAAGCCTGCTTCACGCAATCTGCCTTTCTTATCAACTGTCTTCCCAGCTGTGGCTGATGAAGGGAATCAGGGCCCTTTCCTCCCCCATAAGCCATGCAACTCAAGTTGCTCCCTTCTCCGTTCCTCCCTGTGTGCCCTAGGATGAAGAGAGGGTGGGCCCGGGTCTTCCTCTGAACTCTCTCCCTTCTACTTCTCCCCTGCTCTGCCCAGCCAGACTTTGCCCTTCCCCAGTTTCTTCCACAGCCAACGGAGCCACACTCCCACTCTCTGTCAGCCACTTGGCCTCCCCCTCCGAATCAGATTCCGACAGGAGCATGAGAAGAAATGTGTACTTGTAACAAAGATGCCTCAGTACTGTTAAAGATGCTTGAGATGTGTAAAGAGAAAAAAAACCAATAAAAATATTTTTTTAAAAAAAGAAAAGAAACGAACACCAACATGTCAATTAAAGGAAATTAAATCGACACACACTTCAGAATTCAGCGTCAGTGCCTCATCCTAGGTTCCTGATGTGATGCTTGTTTATTGTGGGGATTAGAGAAACCATCATTCTGGCTACTCACCAAAGGAGCCTCAGTTCCCATGAGAGAAACAGCCTCTGCCAAATAGCCCAGCATCAACCAGAGATGTCAGAAACCCACCTGACTGGTGGTGATGTCACAATCTGCACAATCTCCAGCCAATCAGGACCGTTTATGGACGGTATCCTTTAGAGTACCAAGAGTCTTCAAACTTGACAGCTTTAAGACTTGTGGACTTCAACTCCCAGAATTCCTCCTTTAGTCATGTTAGCTCAGGAATCCTGGTAGTTGAAGTCCACAAGTCTAAAACTAGACCTGCCCAATTCCTGCAACCGTTCTTCATATGTTTTAGCCTCCAATCCCCTAATCATCTTGGTTGCTCTTCTCTGCACTATGGCCTTGGTAAGACAGTACTGGGAACACTGATTCTATGACACCAATTATCCCATGGACCACCCTTCCTTAAAGATTCTTGCAAATTGACGAAATGTGTAGATTGCAGCGTCTATCGTGCTGTTTGGGCAAAGTGATCATGGCTTATGAAAGCGTAAGGACAAATGTATTTTATGTACGCTGACAGCTTATGCACCGGAGACAAATTCCTTGTGTGTACAATCACACTTGCACAATAAAGAATCCTATTCTATCCTGTTCTGTTCTGTTCTGTTGTTCTTCTGTTCTATTTTATTCTATTCTTTTCTATTTTTTGTTCTATTTTCTATTCCATTCTATTTTTGTCTCTGTTCTCTTTGATTTATTGAATCTATTGAGCATGGGGCTGGACTAGAAGTCCTCCAAGGACTTCCAGCTCTCTCCTCTGTTCTCCTCTCCTCTCCCTTCCCTTCCCCTATCCTATCCTATATATTGAATCTATTGAACAGGGGGCTGGACTAGAAGACCTCCAAGGTGATTTCCAGCTCTATTCTATTCTATTCTATTCTATTTTCTATTCTATTCTGTTTCATTTTCTATTCTATTTTCTATTCTAATCTGCAGTTTTATTCTTTTCTATTTTCTATTCAATTTTCTATTCAATTTTCTATTTTCTATTTTCTATTTTCTATTTTCTATTCTATCTATTCTATTCTATTCTCTCCTCTCCTCCTCTCCCACTCCACTTTCTCTTCTCTTCTTTTCTCTTCTAGCGTAAGAATGAAGAATTCATATACTGTAGATCAGGGTTCTCCAAGCCTGGCCACCTCAAGACTTGTGGACTTCAACTCCCAGAATTCCCTAGCCCTCATGCCTTACAAGTGGCCAAGTTTCAAAACCCAGATGTAGATAAAAGCCAAATTAGTTCTGAGACTGCACCAAAGATTTTAAGTGAGGAATTCTTTATTGGAACGAAAGAAACATAATAAATTTCCTGTAGACAGAAAGCGAATGTGACTGTTATTCCACATTTAGTAGGGTTTTTTTTTAAATTACGTTCTTTTCCACAAGACTCTGACTTCAGAGGGCCTCAATACATTCTGCCTTCGGCCAGGATGGATGGACAGGGCCTTGGAAAGCCAATTGAGTCGAGGTCAACATCGGTTCCCAGGCACCAAATCTTTGCCAAACCGGTGTGAAAATTCCAGGCCAAGCATCATCACCACCATGTTCTTCTTAATAGGAGGAAGAAGATCTTTCTTGGGTCTCCAAGGTCTTGGAGACCTTGGCTTTCTTCCTCCTCTTACAGCAAGGAGTCCATCTCCAACCTGCTGAAGGAAAATTGTTCAAACCGCTCTTCCAGAGACAGGATCTGATTTTCCTGCGCCTCGCAGATCTTCTCGAGATCGAGCACCATGCGCTCCAGCTCCGCCGACTCCTTCTTCTCGTCCTCGTATTGCTGCTTATCCTTTTCGATTTTCTCCTCCAGCTCTTTCATATAGCCCAGGATCTGCTCCGTCACTTGCTTGATGCGCGAAATAGCCCGGTCTTGACTAGCTCGGGACTCTTGAAATCTGACAAGTTGTTTGGAGGCCTTTTTGATTTCAGAACGGAGAGTCTTGTTGGCTTCCACCAAGATCTGGTTTTGGGCCTCCAGGGTTGCCACAGTGTTGTCCCGTTCCCGGAGCATCTCCTGAAGTTCTTTCTTCTCCCGTTCCAAGTCCTTCACCATGGCTTTGAAAACAATGGATTTGGGGGGGTGTCTTCTAAGTGCTTTTTGAATGTCCTTCGGGTTCTCCTCGTTTTGTTCTGGATAACCTTCACCTTTGGAGAACGTCAGTAAAAAGAAGTTAAGTCAACCTGTTACTCCGAATTGGGTCATAACATTTATCCGAGGTTCCCAGTGGGGTGCTTATGTCAACTAAAAAGATACTCTTTTTTAGCTGCCAGAGAAAGGGAGTGGGGGAAAACAAGGCATTCTTGAAATGCCTAGATAATCAACTCAGCAGCCCAAGGTTGTCAGAGCATAAGAAGTTTATTGGAGACCATGATGGATGATTCTTGGAGACGGATGTGTCCTATTGGAGAAGTCACATCCAGGGGGAGGGGGAAAGACCAGGGTCAAGAGGGAAATGGATGATGTGATTTAGTACGGGTTGCACCCAGCAACGCACCAACATGGCAAGTTCTAATAAACCAATTTATTTTTTTTCTGAGATGCGACTAGAGACTTTTGCTTTGAATGAGGGGGATTTGTTGGAGTCCTGACAGCTTTTTATGGGGGGGGGCGAGATTTAAAAAAAACATCATTGGGCCCAGGGTGGTCTTCGAAAATTTTAGCAAAGGGTTCTCTGCCCGGATGCTGGGTGGGCGTAGCCTCGTCGGCCTCCTAAACCACGGCGGGGGGAGTATTTTTGCCCTCCCTGGCAGTGGTGGAATTAAAAAAAAATTACTACCGGTTCTGGGGGTGTGGTTTGGTGGGCATGGCAGGGGAAGAATACTGCAAAATCTCCATTCCTTCCCCACTCCAGGGGGAAAGATTCACTGCAAAATCCCCATTTCCTCCCCACCCCACTAACCTGCTTTCCAGCTCTGTTCTCCTGTGCAGGGCAACCAAAGTAGACCCAGCCAATCAGCTGGGACTCAATGGAAGGCAGAGAATAGATGGGGTTGGCGGGACCAGTCAGAGGTGGGATTTGCCGGCTCTCCAAACGACTCAAAATTTCCGTTACTGGACAGAACCTGCTGAATATCACCTCTACTCCTTGGGCTCCAGAGGCTTTTCTCGAGCCTTTTGGAGGGGAAAAATGGCCTCCCCGGGCTCCGGAGGCTCTCTGGAAGCCAGAAACAGGCCTATTTCCAGCCCTTCCAAACTTCCAGGGGGGCATTTTTCACTCTTCCCGAGCCTCCATGTGCACCTGCACTTACCTGCATCCCAAACAGGTCATGTTGGGACTCCTGGGAGGGGCAGGGCAGGGTGGGTGGGGCCAACCAGGAGTGGGATTTGGGGGTTCTCCAAATTGCACAGAATCTTAGCTCGGGGCTCTCTCGAACCCCTGCAAACCCCCCCCCCAGCATCCCAGCCCTGATTGGGCCTACTGACCGATGGAACCTCAATTTCCCTGAGAGAAATGCGAAAGATTTCCTGGAAGCCTGGCCCTTTGCCAAACTGGCCATCCACTGACCCATAGACATAAACAATATCTACATACCATGCAAAAGAGACCAGAAAAAGGGAACAAAAAGACCAAAACATTTCTCTACCATCAATCAACACCCAGATGAGCCAATTAAAAAGGAATTAAATTGACACACTCTTCAGAATAGCGTCAGTGTCTTATCCAAGGTTCCCAATGAGATGCTTGTTTATTGTGGGGGATCAGAGAAACCATGATTTGGGCTACTCACCGAAAGATCCTCAGTTCCCACGAGAGAAATAGCCTCAGCCAAACAACCCAGCTCTGACCAGAGCAACGTCCGAGCCCAACTGTCAGAAACTGCCTTGCAGGTGAGGTCACAATCCACACAAACCTCCAACCAACCAGGTTCTTTTATGAACCACATTCTCCAGCTCCTGTCCGCCTAGCAGTTCGAAAGCATGCAAATGCGAGGAGATAAACAGGTACCACTTTGGTGGGAAGGTCACAGTGTTCCATATAGCCATGCTGGCCACATGACCATGGAAATTGCTTTTTGGGCAATGTTGGCTCCCTTGCAGTGGTGGGATTCATGTTTTTTTTTTTTACTACCGGTTCTGTGGGCTTGGCTTGGTGGGCATGGCTATTCGGCCATGTGACTGGGAGGCATGGCTATGTGGTCATGTGACGGGTGTGGCTATGTGGTCATGTGACTGGGGGGGTGTCAAAAGACAAGAAACCCATTTTCTGGAGCAGGGGTTTGGACTAGATGACCTCCAGGTACCTTCCAGCCCTGGATTGCTGTGCTGTTTCAAAGCACCCTCTGAAGCTATGTCTAGTGCCAAGGATTGTGGTCCTTCCTTCCTCTTTTTCCCTCCCTCCCTCTTTTTTTCCTTTTTTTTCTTTCTTCCCTTTCTTTCTCCCATCCTTCCTTTTTTTTGTAGCACCCACCCGCCCCCCCGTTTTTGGCCTTGTGGGTCTCAGGGAAGCCTCTTGGGTGCTGAAAAAAAGCATTTTGAAGCGACGAATCAGCTGTGCCACACCATTTAGATGAGCTAGAAAGCAAGAAATCCTATGATTTCCTGCTTTCTAGCTAATCTAAAAATCGTGCAGCGCAGCTGATTTGTTGCCCAGCTGATTGTTGGAAATACCGGCTTCGGTAGAACCAGTAGCATCTTTTATTACCAGTTCAGCCAAACTGGTACCACTGCTCCCTCGTCTAACAAGAGATGAGCACCATTCCCTGGAATCGGATACGACTGGACAAGGAAACCTTTTAGAGGTTCTTACCTGTTTTGTTGCCATGTTAATTTATATGAGAATATTTTCTGCGCTTGGCTGTTCTTCTTGCAGGAGTGAGCACCAAGGACCCCTCATTTCAACGCTGAACTACAAATATTCTCTTTTATTGTTATAGTTTTATGGAGGTAGTCCTCATTTTATAGCTGCTTAGTGACTTCAGGACCTACCTGAGGGATACATGCAACCCGTATTTGAAGTTTCAACACTTCCCCAGTTGCATAATCGATTTTGGGGAGCTTGGCAACCAGCGTGCATGGCCATTTGCACTGTCCTGTAGACGTGTGTTTTACAAAGGTTTCACTAAAACCTGGCATTTATGTGTGGTTTTTAACAAAACCACACCCATACCAAATAATTGGCTCACTTAAGGACTGAGGTATTTAACAACTGTTGCATTTAGCACTCAATGGTGTTGGTGCAGTGGTTAGAATGCAGAACTGCAGGCTCCTTCTGACTGCTGGCTGCCTGCAGTTGGCAGTTCGAATCTCACCTGCTCAAGGTTGACTCAGCCTTCCGTCCTTCTGAGGCGGGTAAAATGAGGACCCAGATTGTCATGGGTAATATGCCGACTCTATAAACCACTTAGAGAGCGACCGGTAAAGCACTGTGAAGCGGTATATAAGTCTAAGTGTTATTGCTATTTCTTCCTTCCTTTTCCCCTTCCCTCTCCCATCTTCCCTTTCTCCTTCCTCTCTTCCCTTTTATTTTCTCTTTTGCCTTCATCCTCTTTCCTCCTCCTCCATCCATTCCTCTCTTCCCTTCCTCTTTCTCCTTTCTCTTCCACTTCTTCTTCCTTCCCCACTTCCTTCTTCTGGTGTCGTTGTGACGCAATGCTTAGAACCCAGTTCTGCAGGCTAACTCTGCCCACTGCCAGCAGTTCGATCCTGACTGGCTGAAGGTTGACTTGGCCTTCCATCCTTCTGAGATCGGTAAAATTAGGACCCACATCCTCATTTTGGGGGAAAGAGGCTGATTCTGTAAACCACTTAGAGAGGGCTGTAAAGCACCATATAAGTCTAAGGGCTATTGCAAATGGAGATATGAGGGAGGGAGGGAGGAGCCATGATGGCACTGTGCTTAGAATGCAGCATTGCAAGCTAACTCTGCCTACTGCCAGCAGTTCGACCCTGACTGGCTGAAGGTTGACTCAGCCTTACCCCCTTCCGAGGTGGGTAAAATGAGGAGCCAGATTGTTGATGGCCATAGCCTAACTCTGTACAATCTCTTAGAGACGGCTGCAAAGCACTGTGAAGCGGTATATAAATCTAAGTGCTAGGGCTATTAATGACAGCCGCAAAAGAGGAGGAGGAGGAGGAGGAGGAGAAGGAGAAGGAGGAGAAGGAGGAAGAGGAAGGAGGAGAAGAAAGATTGTTGTGTCAAAACTTGCATTGAGCTGGTTTTCCATGCATTTATATGCCTTTGCCTTCTGACATTCTCACCTTTTACAAACCAAATCACCATGTGAAACACCCAGGATCTAGTTTATTCAAAACTTGCTGATTTTGCATCCATTGTTTTTCATCTCGCACAAATTAAAAGGTTTTTCTTACACAAAGACTCATGTTCCCAGTATAAGTTGATGCTCTCACCTGTAGCTGGATCTGGAAAGATTGAATTCTTAATTGCTCACAGGACCAGATAAACAAGTCCTGATCTACAGAATCTTTTTTTTTTTTTTTGTAAATTTAGAAATGGAAAACCATGANTTTTTTTTTTTTTTTGTAAATTTAGAAATGGAAAACCATGATATTCTTTACCAGAGCAATAAAGAAATAACTCCCAAAATTCAAGCTTTTCCTTCACTGCCATTTGTGTAACCCTATTTCTTCAGTAAGGCCCAGACGAGCAAATTTCTGTATTGTTTAATCTGAGATCATAAAAACCGTAACAGCTTTTCCCCAACCGGTGGTTTCCAGCTGGCCTGGACTTCAACTCCCATAATCCCTCTGGTTAAGGGGGGGACGGGGACTCTGGGAACTGAAGTTCCAATCCATCTGGAAAGTCCTATTTTAAGCTATTAACCAAACAGGCAGATTAGCTAGTCCTAAACTGCAAGTTAAGATGGGAAAGAGCTGTGGGGATTTAATCAAAAGGACAATTTGTTTCTCATACACACACACACACGCACACACGTACCCATGTTTCCCTGAAAATAAGACCCTATCTTATATTTTTTTTTTTTGCTACCAAAAAAGCCACCAGGTCTTATTTTCAGGGGACATCATCCACTGAATAACCTCACTTGCGTGCGTTACCTCCCAGGCTCCTTTTCACTGTCAGAGGCCTTCATGAACTTTTTCTTCTGCGACCAATCTTCTGGATCGATCCAGAGCTTTGTTATCAGCTCCAGAGGCCTTCAGAAAAGCCTAGCCAGCCTTGCCAGATGCAGAAGAAATGGGCTGGCCAGGCAGGGGTCGAGGGGTGCGAGGCCTGGCTACAACTGCCCAAAGGTAAGTAGTAGGGCAGCTACACCTGCCCTCCATCCCCACTCTAGCTTAATTTTTACTCATCCACTCTGGAGTGGGCGGGATCTTAATTAGGGCTTATTTTGGGGGGTAGGGCATATATTGGGCACATGTATAAAAAAATCAAGCTAGGACTTACTTTCAGGGTAGGTCATATTTTTGGGGCAATAGGTGTGCAAACACACGTATACTCACACAAAACTCCAAACACATTGCATGATCATCACCAATTAATTAACCTTCCAAAAAGGGACCCGGGGGGGAGGAAGTGATTGTGGTATTAATCCTAACTACTTCAATCTTCTTTGACGCATGCAAACTTTGTCCAAACATCCAGTGGCTCAGAGGAAAAACACCTCCACCTCTGCAATTATAAAAACAGTCCACTTTTCTCTTTGCCTGCCCTAGTTTTCAAGTAATTCACAAACATTTTTCAGTAGTTTTAAGAACCAGGCTCTCCGAGAGGTATCGACGCCTTAAAAGAACTGTATCTCGCTTAGGAAAGACATCTTCTAAAAAGTTTCTGCAGAATAGTCTTCTCTTTCAGTCTGAAAATCTGTACATTAAAAGATCAAGATGGGTTGGTTTGTCAACAACTCAACGGTTGTGATGAGCCAGCCATTTCACAGAAGTCTTGCAATAAAGGCAGAGCGCCGAAAGCTCAAGAGTTACTCCGGAGTTACTCCATGCCGTATGTCTGTTTCCGGATCCTCCATCTGCACTTTCATGATTCCAGTCACCAGGAAAAAAAATTCCTTAAAAATGATTAAAAGGCATTTTCTGCACAGAAAGAGGAACTTTTAAAAAATTAGTCTCTTAAAAAAACGAAAGAAAGAAAAAAACCCCAAAAGGATAAAACCCGAAAACTGTTCGCAGAAGGATTTCGGAAACGGCTGGTGTGGCCTTTTTCCTTCCCCTCAGTGGTTGTTCTTTGTGGCCTCTTTTGCTGCAACAATCAGAGGAGTGAGGCTGGAGAGGGGCTTGGCAATTTTCAGGAACTGGTGCTAGAAAAGAGGAAGAGAAAGGCAGAGATGGTGAAAACTGTCACAACTTTGGTGGGTTTTTACACCTGTCGGTAGACAGAGAGGTGCATCGTATTAATGAAGATGCTGCATTGCTATTTGGAAAACTGAATAGAAGAGAACAAGAAATAAGAATAGAATAGAATAGAATTGAATTGAATAGAAGAATAGAATATAGAATAAAATAATTAGAATATAATAGAATATAAGAATAGGACAAGAAATAAGAATAGAATATAGAAAGTAGAATAGAATAGGAAATAAGAAAGAAGACTAGAATAGAATAGGGCATAGTAAATAGAATAGAAAAGGATATAATAGATTAGGAAATAAGAAATAAGAATAGAACAGAATATAGAAAAAGAATAGAATAGGATAGAATAGAATAGGAAATAAAAAATAAGAATAGAATAGAACAGAATAGAATATAGAAAATAGAATAGAATAGGAAATAAGAAATAAGAATAGAATAGAACAGAATAGAATATAGTAAATAGAATAGAATAGGAAATAAGAAATAAGAATAGAATAGAATATAGAAATAGAATAGAATAGGAAATAAGAAATAAGAATAGAACAGAATAGAATATAGAAAATAGAATAGAACAGGAAATAATAGAATAGGAAATAAGAAATAAGAATAGAATAGAATATAGAAATAGAATAGAATAAGAAATAATAGAATAGGAAATAAGAAATAAGAACAGAATAGAACAGAATAGAATATAGAAAATAGAATAGAACAGGAAATAAGAAATAAGAATAGAATAGAATATAGTAAATAGAATAGAATAGGAAATAAGAAATAAGAATAGAATAGAATATAGTAAATAGAATAGAATAGGAAATAATAGAATATGAAATAAGAAATAAGAATAGAATATAGTAAACAGAATAGAATAGGAAATAATAGAATAAGAAATAAGAAATAAGAATAGAACAGAACAGAACAGAATAGAATAGAATATGGTAAATAGAATAGAAATAGTATAGAATAATAGACTTGGAAAGGATCTTAGAGGTGGCCATGCCTCCCCGGCCCCCGAGGTCAAACCAATGTGGCCCTCAATAAAATTGAGTTTGACACAGCTACTGTAGAGTCAAATGAGCCTCTATGTAAACTGTATACAAATCAATATATTCAATATAAATGAAATTCTGGCTCTCTTTCTCTGGATCCCAGGGTTACCTGGAGAAGCTCTTTGGCAGAACCTCTCTTCTCCACATCCATTTCCAGGCAGCGATTAAGGAAGTCTCTAAATAGGGGGGAGAGCTTCTCTGGGTTTTGCAGCTCCGGGGTCCCATTGGTAGCAATGAGATACAAAGCCTGAAATAAATAAATATTTGTAAATAAAAATTATCAAAGACAACGAGAAACATTCTCTGCCCAAGGGAGACACTTATTGCATTCCCTGGTTGCAATTTCCAGCTTTGCTAACCAAGAAATTGCTAACTAAAGAAATAAACTGCCAGTTGTTAGATCAACAATTCACTTCCTTCCTTCCTTCTTTTCCTTCCTTCCCCCAAGAAATTGCTAACTAAAGAAATATACTGCCAGTTGTTAGAGCAACAATTCATTTATTTCCTTCCTTCCTTCCTTCCTTCCTTCCTCTAAGAAATTGCTAACTAAAGAAATAAACTGCCAGCTGTTGGATCAACAATTCATTTCCTTCCTTCCTCTCCCATTTCTTCCTTCTCTCCTTCCTTCCCTTCTTCCTTCATTCCTCCCTCCCTCCCTTTCCCATTCCTTCCTTCCCTTCCTCCTTCATTTCTCACTTCCTTCCTTTCCACCCCTCCCTCTCACCCTCCCCATTCCTTCCTTCTCTCCTTCCTGTTGTTTCTTCAATGGTCACTAAATAAACTGCTATAAGTTGAGGACTACCTGTATTCTAGAGAGAGAGAGAGAGAGAGAGACATTCCGGCATGATGGGCTCTAGCATGAGGCCAAAAGCTTGGAAGAATAAACCTTGGTGGCGAGGGATTTTTTCCCAGGGACCTACTTAGGTTGGATCCTGTCAGATTATCCTAAGGTGTTTATATTTGCCTTAATTATGTTTGCCTCCATTAAGAGAAGGGGACAAACAGCCCTGAAACCCAAAGCTTACCCTCAGGGGGTTCTCGTTGAGGTACGGGGGTTCCCCCTCAATCATTTCGATGGCCATGATGCCCAGAGACCAAATGTCCACCTTGGGGCCATAGGCTTTCCTTGTGACCACTTCGGGAGCCATCCAATATGGCGTCCCCACCATGGTGCTGCGCTTACTCTGCTCAGGAGTGATTTGGGCACAAAAGCCAAAATCAGCTGGAGAAGGAAAAAAAAAGAAAGAAAGAAAGAAAGAAAGAAAGAAAGAAAGAAAGAAAGAAAGAAAGAAAGAAAGAAAGAAAGAAAGAAGAATGGATGAAAAAAAAATTCAGGCTAAGTATCAGGATTCCAGCACTTAACCCCAATTTAAATCACGAGACTCGAGCCAAATTTCCAAAACTTCCAAAGGATTTATTGGGAGTTAACATGTCCGGCACTGCCTGGGTGTAGCCGACTCTGAGACACATCATTCACTGTCACCCTTGACCCTGGTTTTTCCCCCCACCCCCTGGGTGTATCATAATTCATATTCTCCAATGGGACACATCCGTAGCCCAGAGTCATCAATCATGCTCTCCAGTTAGAATTTTGCATAGCAGAAACTTCAGTCACCTAGCTACTATCTTTGAAAACATTTATGGAATGCACTTTCAATTTGCAAGCAGCTGCATTGCTCCCTCCTCCTTGTCTGTTGGCAACTCTAAAAAGACCATAGAAATATTGTATGAGTTGACACTAAGCTTGGTCTACTCTAGCTGTCCTCAACCTGGTACCTCCCAAGAAGGAACAGCAATTCCCAGAACTTGTAGCTCCCGTGGACAACTTCTTTTTACTCTTGGAGAAGCCAAAAAAATATATACACTTTTTCTTTTACAAACACGTCCTTGAGAAAGGTCTTAGAATGATGGTTTGATGTAGTGGGGAAGGTGCTTGTCTAGAAACCAGGAGATGGGGATTTCTGGCAGCAAAACCAGCTGGGTTGACTTTGGACCAATCACCAGGAAATGGTGAATTCTAGTTTTTACTAAGTCTGGAAAGCTGACTATTGTGACTTTGGACCAATCACCAGGAGATGGTGAGTTCTAGTCTTGGCTTTGGCAGGAAAGCTAACTGGGTGACTTTGGGCCAATTCCTCTATTTCAGCCCAATCCACTTCGCAGGGTTGTTGTTATGGGGAAAAAGGAGGAAGGAATTTTACGTAAATTCATTTCCTTGAGGTTTTTTTTTTTTTAAAACAAAGTAACAAAAAAGGAATAAAAGTCTAAATAAATGAATTTAAAAAAAAATGTCCAAAGAGCAGGCTAACAGGCCAGGTCCCAACAAAGGAGAATTAATATGGTTGTCCTTCTATGTGTGCAATGAATAATTTTTCACCTACTGAAAATGTTCCACCTACTTTTGCCTACTGAAAATTAACATTCAATCACAATGCTGGGATCAAAGGCATCTATGGTTACTTCGTTAGGAAGGGGGGGGGGAGGTTTCCACCCACCGGCAAAACATCCCCCAGACCCCCAATTGTCACCAGTCATCCAAGTCACATACTTAGCTTGACAGAACCGTCCATTCCAAGCAAGATGTTGTCACTTTTGATGTCCCGATGAATCACCTGGTTGCAGTGAAGAAACTCCAACGCTTGAAGGCACTGGGGGGAGGGGGAAGAAACAGAAGTGGGTCCCTGGAGGGGTCTGGAGGGGTTAGGGAGAGCCCCTAGCTTAGATTCTGTGCAGTTTGGAGTAGCCCCAAATCCCAC
>BHFT01074044.1:0-13495 GCA_004320025.1 Laticauda laticaudata | reverse complement strand
CTCTTCGTATACTACAGCTAAGAGAACTTAAGCAAGAAATTGGAAAAAATCCACTTTGACAATTAATAGGCATTTAATCGCGACAAAATAAAAAGTCAAAGGGATAAAATATATAAGATTTCTGGATTAATCAAGAAGTTTTTGAAAACAGGAAAGAGAGAAAAAGAATAAAAGGGCCAGAATCTGGAAGGGTGGAGACTGCCTGGAATAAAAAGAACTTCCAGCAAAATCTCAAAAAAGACTTCACAAAAAGATACATTCTAGATTGAAATATTCACAACAAACAACCCCAGGAAGCAGAAACTGAAAAAAGTAATAAAAGATATAACTTGGACTATTTGAATACTTGATGAATTTCTGGATTTTTGTATTGTTGTATTTGAATGATAAAGCCAGCGTCGGGTGATTGTTTAAAACTGTTTAAAATGGCTCACACTTTTAGAAGACTGAAAATGGAACATAAAAAGTACAAAGAGATGCACAAGAAAGGAGAGGTTCTTTGCTTCTTATTTCAGTTTTTAGAAATGGAGATTCTAGCGGAAAATTAGACAAACAACAAGAAATGCCTGCAGAACAAGAAGATTGCGACAAAGAAGAAGCCATATTTAATGAACAAGTAATAATTAGGTGGGGGAAAAAAGGAAAGGGGAAAGAAGAATGCGAAAGTTTAATTTAAGATTGCGGAAAAAACAACTCAAAAAAAAAAGAGAAGTGAAAAAAATAAGTATAAAATCAGAAAGCAACAGAAGAGGAAAAAATGCAGAAGAGCAGACACTTAGAATAGAGCAGACAAGGGGGGTAGAAAAGCGGGAGGGAGAAGTGAGAGGGAAGAAAGAAAGGGTAAAAGAAGTTATAAAGGACAGAAAACAAATATTAAAAAACAGGCCATTTCAAGATAATGGTGAAAATTTAATGAGAAAAAAGGGATTCTGCAAAGTAATAAGATAGTTATTTGTTATATAGAAACAAAATAATTTTAGAAAATATGAAACAAGCATGTTTTAAAATGTTTAATAAAATAGGCGATCGTAATTCAGTGGAATACTTAGTCAAAAATAAATGTTAACAAAATGAATATTTAATGATTTACAAAACATATGTGAAGTAGAAATAAGGGAATAAAATTAATTATGGAGGATTATATGTTTCTTAAGGAAGGATGATATTTAATTGAAAAAAAGTGTTAAAGATGTTAAGATTTTAAATGATTATTAATGATAAGAACGGAATTGGAATGGATGAGGCGTTTATAATTACATATATTTATAATCCTTTTTTCAAAAGAATATAGTGGCATTTAAGAATGTACAAGCAGAATTCGCAGTCTGGAAGTTAAGGCCATGTTCAGCACTGCACTAATGGATGCAAAAGAGGGATGTAAAACGGACAAAAAAGCTTGCCATCCGTCTGGAAAATGCTATGTACTTACTGCCTCGTTTGTGCTTCCTCTCTATCCATCCAGCATCCGTTTATTGACGTTTCATCCGCTCAAAAAGTTTGGGCTGCCCAAAAACTTTTGCGTGGAAAAGTATCCAATTCGTCCGTTCTGCATCCGCTATACTTCCGGCACGTAATATCCCGTTGATGCGATCGTTATGTGCATCGTCCTATTATGCCCTTAGGCATCCACTGCGCCATCCGACAAGCAATACTCCATCCACACAGGGAGGAAGCCGCGGGAACGGGAACGCAGAACGGAAGCAGAACGATGCCTTACGAGCATGGCCCAGACGTAGAACAAACGCGTTTTAAACGGAAAAAAACGTTCGCAGATGGGGACCTATTCTATATTAAGGATGTCTTACAGGATGCCCTAGAGGATTGCCTAGAGGATGCAAAGACACCTATACTGCCTATAAAAAGGGGGAGCAATCATCTGCATCTCACTTGCAGGACCAGCAGCCCAGGCTAGTGCAGATACCTCTGCAACCTTCATCTGAACTCTTCCTCTTCCCACACGCATCCCAGTAATCGTCCAGCAAGGAGTTGCCGGCACAAAATCCTTTGCGGGCAGCCAAACATTCCTTCTGCAACACTGCCGCAAACTATACAGTCTCTTTGTAACAGTACTACGAAGAAAAGTAGGGGGCTAACCCAAAAAAAGTCTGGCTCCAAAGATGGTTCACCAGAAAAGAGCACAGTACGTACTTTACGAACAAGCTGATGGTGGGCAGCTTCAGGAGCGAAGACACCTCGGGCTTCCAGAACTTCATGAGGATGCCTCCAGCCACTGTTTGACCGAACTTGTGCAGCCGCCTGACACCCAGGTGCGAAGACAAAGAACAACCACACCAACTCCACCGCTCCCAGCCTGCTCACCCTGGGCTGCAAGGTGACACTCCACTGCCACCACCTGGCCTACAAACGGACCACCGCTTACAGGAGCATGCAGCACGGTCTGGAGGGTTTGCCACCCCAGCACCATCAGCTTTGTGGTCAGAGAAGGTGATTGCAGGCCATCATCGAGAGATACAAGAGGAGCGGCTCCATGCCCCACACTCTGAAGAAGGATGCGAAGAAAGTTGCAGAAGCATTGGTATCAGAAGTGGAACTTCCGCCACACCGTTGGAGCCATTGATGGGCAAGCACCGTGGCTGCAAAAGCTCCAGCAAAGTCGCGGTCCACTTTATCACAAACTCCAAGGCTTCTTTCAGCATCATTCCTCTTGTGCCTAGGTCGATGCTGACTACAAATCATGTACATCCGATGCTTCAGGCAACGGCTCATCTTCAGATGCCAGTATACACGCCAGTGAACCTCAAGGAGGGGCTGGAAGGCAACGCTCATTGATGGGCTTCCCGTATCCAGACCCCCTGCCCAACGACAGGCAGATGTGCCCTACTTCATCATGCCGGGGATGACGCCTTCTCCCTCAGAGCCTACCTCATGAAGCCCTACACTTCAAATTACCTCACCCGTGAAAGACGATCTTCAACTAGCAGGCTGTCCAGGCAAGGCAGGGTGGTGGAGAACTCGCCTTTGGCATCCTGGCCAACATGTTCCAGTACTTTCTCACCCACCATGCAGCATCGCCCAGAGACGTGGAGGAGGATCGTGGAACTTGCTGCATCCTGCACAATCTCATGCGGCACTCGCTACCCAGTCCTTTGCAGAACAGCTCGGGACCTCCACAAGGCGAATGGGACATGGAGCCTGGACGGAATGGAGGCAAGGGCAAAACCTGATTCACCTGAGGGTGGCAAGGCCCCAACAGAGCCTCACGTGAGGCGAAGAAGGAGTGCAACCTCCTGAGACACTGCGTGCAACTCCAAGCTGAGAGGCGTGGAGTGGCAAGTACAGGATTGGAGATGCGCTTAATGTGGATGGTTCCTTTCCAGCCTGTCTCATCACACTGATGAGATTGGGCCATAGTATGAGTTGGGTGTGCCTACAAGCGAACGTGTTTAATAAAGACGTTGTGTTTAGTTGACATGTGTGGATTCAATGCTTACATTGTAATGGGGATAATGAAAGGCCATAGGGGTGGCAACTTGGGAGGTCGACCATTACAGTTCCCACTGTGGCTTTGCACTGGAGTTTATCTATCCCACAACTATTACCATGCCCAAAGGTATCCCTGCCCATCCCACAGGTTATTCCCTGACCCATTCCCCACTGCTATCTTAACCCATCATTCAACAAGCATGCAAAGGCTTAAACCATTTCTAAAAGTTTCCAAGTCAAAGACTTTATAAAAATCAAAAAAAGAACATGCAATCAAGTGCGTGACATCAAAAAATAGACTTTATTAACAAGGAAGTATTAAAACCAAAAATGAGTCTCGTTGGCACTCTCATTGGTTGCTCAGTCTCAGGGTGAAGGCTCCAGGTGCTGTGGAGGTGGCTGTGCTGGAGTGCTTGTCATCAGCTCACTCCAGAAAGCAAAGCAGCAGAAAGCTCCCAGCCCCAGAAGAGCGAGGCCTGTGCTTGCAGAAGCCCCAAGCAGAACCAGCAGTGAGGGCCAGGGGTGTTGGCCATGGTAGCCTAGTCCCTCTTGCCAGGGCTGCAGCAGTGCTGAGGCTTTGCTGTGCTTCCGCATGGATTTGTGGGGTTGCTGGCTGGCGAGAAAGGCTGGCAGGCACCAAGGGCTGGCAGGGAGGCTGGCACCAAGCTGGCAGGCAGGCAGGCGACCAAGGCTGGCAGGGAAGCTGCAGGGAGGCTCGCAGGAAGGCTTGGCAGGGAGGCTCGGCAGCGTAGCAGGCCACCAAGGTCTGGCAGGAAGGGCTGGCAGGGAGTGCACATGGCACCAAGCTGGCTATGGCCACAGCCATTGAACCAAGTTGCTTGCAAGGCAGGCAGCCGCAAGGCTGCGACAGGCAGACTGGGCTTTGGCAGCAAGGCTGGCAGGCAGGCAGCCAGCAAGGCTGTCCATGGAGGCTGCCAGCATATGCCTGCCAGGCGAGGCCTGACCACAGAGGCTGGGAGGCAGCTGGGAAGGTGAGGCTGCCCAGGAGGCTGGGAGGCACAGGCTGGAGCAGGCTGGCCCAGCAAAGCTTGCAGGCAGACATGCAAGGCAAAAACTCGAGGTATCCAGCAGCAGGGTCTTTCCTCCAAATGCTGGCCACGTGCGAGCTGCGTTCCCTTTATATCCGGGGGCTTGAAGCAATGCATCCCCCCCGCTTGCGCAATTAAATTGCCAGGCATCCGTTAGGGCTTCTTGCTGTGTCTCATCCTCGCTTTATCGCTGTGCATCCGTCTGCATCTGTTGTTTCCGTTCCGCGTCCACTTTCTGAGGCCCCCCGGGAAGCCTAGCAGGGATGCGCCATCCTGCTGGGCTTCCGTTTCCGCATCCGCTTTGCATCCGCCCTGCATCTCCCCGCGTCTGTGTTATCCGCTTCCAATTTTATGCAAATTTTTGCCCCTTCTGAGACGCGGAGAACAACGGAGGAAACATTTTTCTCTTCCGTTTTGTGTCCTTTTTGCATCCGTGTGCAGGAATTGTACATGCCTTTATGTGCGTTATGTATTATATTGAAGCCGTCCTATACTTTAAGGTATATATATGAAGTTTAAATAAAGAGCTGAATGGATGTAATTAAAAGATATGAAGATGCATACTCCAACTAGTAACTACAGGAGAAAATCTGTTTAATGAGAAAAGATAATATGAAATTGAAACAGAAACAGTCAAAATCATAAATATAATGATTTGAATTGAGATGAGATAATCAAAATAAATTGAGAAAATTAAAAGAGGGGAAAAAATATTATGAAAATGTAAGAATAATAGTATAGATACTGGAACAGACACAGAAAAAGCATGAAATTGAGTTTTGTGTCTGCATAAAGAAGTTCAACCCGGGACTATGCTATTTTCAAAAAAGATGTTTTACTTGTATTTTGTGGATGAAAACCCAAATAAAACTTTATTTAAAAAAAAGACATTGTATTAATTGTCGATAATAATGGTAATAATAAAAATATCTCTCTTTATTCTTTCACAAACTTCCTCCAGCTGCTCTCCTGTGACTTAAGGTAACTGTGGAGATGATTTTGGACACCTCTGTCCATAATTCTGGGATCCCAATCACTTCCCTGAATGATAAAATGACCCTTATCATGCCAGAGAATAGCTGGAGATGCAAAACCCCATCTGCAATTCTTTGTGTCAGCTGGATGAGAGATTATGGCAAAAGGTCAGAGTTGTCAGAAAGTGAGGCTTTGTCAGCCTTTTTCAAAGTAAATTTAAGCCCAGCTTTTAAATGACTTCCTGGAAGAGACACAAAGGTCCCCAAGTTTTCTCTTGGAAGCTCTTTTCATCCCCAGTAAGCCATCTTGGCTAGAATTTGAGGTGATTCCTGTAGCTGTTTACGGATTGGAACAGGGTGCCTTCTAGCAGAAGAGGGTCAAAAAAATCAAGATGGCAGGGACAGCTGCATAATAATAATATTTTATTGTCATTGTATGTATACAGACAGTATACATACAATGAAATTTACATAACACCCAGAGACCAGACTCAACACACACATACACACATGACAATCCCCAAACTCACTCCCACCCGCCAAAATTCCCTGCCCCCTAAAAACACAGAAGCATCCACACAACAGACCAAGTAATACTGTCCAGCATCTCACTGATGGTGGTCCTTAAGTTCATTGTTAAGTGCAATTATAGCTCTGGGATAAAAAACTGTTCAGAAAACGTGAGGTCTGAGTTTTAATTGTTCTGCATCTTCTGCCAGAAGGCAACAGTTTATAAAGATTGTGAGCAGGATGGGAAGAGTCTCTGAGAATGTTGTGCAACTTCCTCAAACTACGAGATGTGAAGATGTCGTCCAGGGTTGGTAGCTGGAGCCCAATGATATNAATGGTGCTGTGATAGTAGGACGGAAGTAGATGCTGAGATAGATTTATCTTCCTGAGCATTCTCAGGAAGGACAGCCTCTTCTGTGCCTTCTTCACAGGCATGTTAGCATTCATACTCCATGAGAGGTCCTCTGAGATATAAGTGCCCAGAAAAATTAAAACTACCTCCCCTCTCCACCTCCTCGTCATTTTTGTACAATGGTACATAATCAATGCCACTGCAGTGGGCAGGGCTTCCATTGCATCAAAGGTCAGCAGGGTATGGCTGAAATAAATCAAGATGGCAGCCATGGCAGTGAGAGCAGTGAGAGCAGTGTTCCAATATTTGAGGGGTTGCCACAGAGAGGAAGGGGGTTGTGATGACCCAGAGTATATCAGAAATATCACAAAATCCAAAACGTAACTAAAAGTCCTTTCGTGCCTTCAACTTGGCTTCACTGTTTAATTGTTCACAGTGTAGGAGTAAACTATTTTCAAAATAACATTTCAAAGGAAAGAAACACAATTAATATTCAAAGAGCTGATAACAACGCAAAAAACAAAAACAAATCGCATTGAATAAAGTTCCTCGACAGACCAGGATAGATAATTGCCAACTTCAGGAAGATATCCAGGGACAGATGAAGAACGCTAACCAAGATAAACCTTCTTTAGAAATAAAACACTAATTGTCTCCAGCATCTGTTAGCACACAGGTCCAAACTCTTATGCAGTTCTCACACCTGAACCCCAGGAAGAGGATCATGGCCATCTCCTCCCAAGTAGACCATGTTTTAAACTGATCCTCTCCTCCCTGCATGCCCTAGGATGGATAGGGGATGGGTCTGAATCCTCCTCTGATTGCTCAACCAGCCTCTGCCCTTTCCCAGCCTCTTCCACCACCTCTGGGGCCACACTCCCACTCCCTGTTGGCTGTTTCTCCTCTTCCTCAGAGTCAGTCTCCACCAGGGGCATGACAGGAGTCAAGCTATTTTCTAAATCATCTGAACAAGGAGAGATTTAACCTGGAAATAAGGAAAAACTTTCTGACAGTGAGAACAATCAACCAATGGAACAGAAGTTGCCTTGGAAGTTGTGGGACTGCCATCACTTGTGACTTTCAAGAAGAGATTGGACTACCATTTGTCAGAAATTGTGTCGGGTCTCCCACTTGGGTGCGGGGTTGGACTAGATGACCTACAAGGTCCTTTCCAGCTCTGATTATCTGTTATCAAAGCTCCCCGTTGTCTTTTTTTTATGTAAGCACAGGCAAAGCTTTGATTATGTTGGTATGACCATCATTTTCACTTTTTTTGACCCTGTCCTTTAGATCCCTTAACAATTCCTGATGTCTTTTTTTAATGTCTTCTTAATAAAACAAATTTGATTTTTTTTTTCATACTTCATACTGCAGGGGGTCCTCGATTTATGACCACCATTGAGGCCAACATTTATGTGGTTAAGTTTTATGACCCAGGGTGTGGCACAAAGGCAACACAGGCAATAAGCAAGAAGAGTCCCTTTAATACCTCCAGCTTTGCCCCCAGTGTCCAGGTTACCTTCGGCTGGAGAAAAAACTCTCCCAAGTCTTTAAGTGGAGGGAATTCAGTCTGAAAACAAGGTACATACAAACTGTAAATAAAAATCCACACAAACCATGCTGCAGCAATTAACTGGACAGGGCAGGACAAGGAAATGCAGACTTGAAAGGCCAACAAAACACACACAGTTGGGAAGATGCCAGGAGCCCAGATAAGCCTCGATAATACCAGATAATTCACAATTTGCTTCCAACAACTTTGCTGCGCGTAGCTTCCCTTTTTAAACACTGTCTTCCCAGGTGTGGCTAATGAAGGGAATCAGGGCCCTTTCCTCCCCTGTAAGCCATGCAACTCACGTTGCTCCCTTCTCCGTTCCTCCCTGAATGCCCTAGGATGAAGAGAGGGTGGGCCTGAATCTTCCTCTGAACTTCCTCTCCCTTGCTCTACCTCTTCCCTGCTCTGCCCAGCTGGACTGTGCCCTTCCCCCATTTCTTCCACAGCCACTGGAGCCACAGTCCCACTTCCTGTCAACTGCTTGACCTCCCTCTCAGAATCAGATTCTGACAAGCAATTGACATTAAGTGAGAATTTTGTGAAATGAGCTTTGCCCCATTTTAGGAACTTTCTTGCCGCAGTTGTTAAACGAATCACTGCAGTTCGATGGTCAGTGAATCTGGCTTCCCCATTGACTTTGCTGGTCAGAAGGTCACAGAAGCTGAACTGCATGATCCCGGGACACCCTGCAACTGTTGTAAATATGAGTCATTTATCAAGCATCTGAATTTTGATCATGTGACCCTGGGGATGCTGCAATGGTCATTAGTGTGAAAAACGTCATAAGTCACTTTTTTCTGTGACATTGTAACTTTGAACTATCACTAAACTAATTGTTCTAAGTGAAGAACTATATGTACTCATAACACCCACTCCTAGTTTATACTTTATAATGAACTGGTAAGAGTCCAGGGGTTGGCTGCTGGGGGTTCAAGAGAGCTCCTACCTAAGATTCTGTGCAGCTCAGAGAACCCCCAAATCCCATTCCTGGCTGGCCCCTCCCCTCCCAGGAGTCTCCACGTGGCCCATTTTGGATGCAGGTAAGTGCAGGGTGCACGCTGAGGCTCGGGGAGGGTGAAAAATGGGCCTCCCAGAAGTTCAAGCTTCCAGGGAGCTTCCAGAGCACGGGGAGGCCATTTTTTGCTGTTCCAAATGCTCACGGAAGCCTCCGGGGCCCAGGGAGGACAAAAATGTCTTCCCCGCCATGCCGCTGACTAGGCTACGCCCATCATGGCCATGCCCACCCAGCAACTGGGCAGAGAACGAGGCTACACTGGGGTATTGTGTCCAGTTTTTTGTCCCCACAATACAAAAAAGATGTTGAGACTCTAGAAAGAGCGCAGAGAAGAAAAACAGAGATGTTCAGGGACTGAAGACTAAACTATAGAATGCTAACAGTTGTGGTAATTGGGAATGTCTTAGTCTAACGAAGAGAAGGACTATGGATGACTTGATAGAAGTTTTCCAATATTTTGAGGGCTGTCACAGAGAACAGCCTCCCAAATATTCTCCAAAGCACCTGAGGGCAAGACAAAAACAATAACAGGTGGAAGATAATTAAAGAGGGATCCAACCCAGAACTAAGGAGAAATTTCCTGCAGTGAGAACAATTAATCAGTGGAACAGCTTGCCTCCAGAAGTTGTCAATGGTCCATCACTAGAGGTTTTTAAGAAGAAACTGGATGGCCATTTGTCTGGAATGGTATAGCTTTCCTGCTTAACCAGGGGGTTGAACTAGAAGACCTCCAAAGTCCCTTCCAATGCTGCTATTCTGTAATTCTGTAAATAGTTGGACCATGTTCGATGGGCCAAGGAGTCCTATCGACCAGCCAGTTCAGAACAATGTCAAAATAATAAAGTGCCGATCCAGCAACCTTGTCTGAGAAATGATTTGGAAAGTCTAAGCTTTCCTAAGCCAATAAGGAAAGATCAGGGCATTTATTACCTTGAATAAAGAAGCATTTATCATCTCTGAAATAAAGTCCCCATTACAATGAAGCTACTTTCTCTGCCAATAAAATGTAATGCCATCGAACAATGATGAACATTCTAATTGCTCAAGAAAATGTATGAGACCCTGGGCTGAAATTGTGAGTTTCAGGCAGGATCTGATCTATCAAAGAAAGATGTGAAGAGTTTTGCTGAGTAGGTTTTGCTGAGCAGGCAGGAGGAAGGCTGGAGGCTGGAAATCTAAGCAAGGAGAATATCCAGAAACTTGAGGAAGACAGAAGAACGGAAAGCAAAATACAGGGGGTAGATGAGAGGGCACTGCAAGTCTACCCCTGGCCTGAGGCCCTCAACATTTCTGAGGGAGAACATAGATGCCTCCAGAAGAAGGCCAAAAATCTGCAAGATGTTCAGGGATGGGCTGCTACCTGTTTGCCCCAGTTTGGGTGAACTGGTTTTTAATTTTATGGCCAGCTCGGCAAACTGGCAAATCCCACTGCTAGCTGGCCATGCCCACCCCACCCTGCCTTTCCCAGCAGTCCCCACATGGCCCATTTGGATCCCAAGTAAATTCAGGGCCTACTCGTAGGCTCAGGGAGGGCAAAAAAATGGGCCTTCCAGAAGCTCCAGAACACTGGAAACACACCAGTTTCTGCCTTCCAGAGAGCCTTTCGAGATGGGGGAGGCCGTTTTCACTCTTTTGGAGGCTCAAGGAAAGCCTCCAGAGCCCAGGGAAAGTGAAAAACAGGCCTCTGGGAGGTTCCAGAAGGTTGGAAATAGGCCCATTTCCAGCCTCCAGAGACCCTCTGGAGCCTGGGGAGGCCGTTTTCATCCTCCTGGTTCGAGGAAAGCCTCCAGAGTATGGGGAGGGCAAAAAATGGGCCTCTGGGAGGCTCTGTAAGGCCAGAAACGGGCCCGTTTTTGGCTTCCAGAGAGCCTTCGGAGCCCAGTGAGACCATTTTTGCCCTCCCAGAGTCTTGAGGAAAGCCTCCAGAACCCAGGAAGGGCAAAAATATCCCCCCCCCACACCCACCATGGCCATGCCCACCCAGCAACTGGGTCAAGAACTGGTTGCTAAGTTTTTTTGAAGCCCACCCCAAAGATATTGGATGCAGCCCTGTTCAGGTGTGCAATATCAATGCATATATAAAACAAGTGGGGTTTGATTGCAACACACTCCTGGCATCTTACAGATTATGATATCTGTGGAAGATGTTGATGAATGCATGGCATTATCAGGAGATAGCAGGAGACTGGTCCTGCCTTAGCTGTGGAAGCAGCTGGGTGATCTGGGGCCAATCACTAGGAGACGGTGAGTTTTAGTTCCACCTTAGGCATGAAAGCCAACTGTGGTCGTAAGTCAGGGACCACCTGATAGCAGTATTCCAATATTTGAGAGGCTGCCATGAAGAAGAGAGGATCCATCTATTCTCCAAAGCCCCTGAAGGCAGGACAAAAAGCAATGGATGGAAACTAATCAAAGAGAGAAGCAACTTAGAACTCAGGAGAAATTTCCTGATAGTTGGAACAAATAATCAGTGGAACAACATGCCACCAGAAGTGTTGGGTGCAGAGGTGGTATTTAGCCAGTTCTGACCAGTTCTGGAAAATTGATAGCAGAAATTTTGAGTAGTTTGGAGAACTGGCAAATCCCACCTCTGACTGGTCCTGCCCCCACCTATTCTCTGCCTCCCGAGTCCCAGCGGATCGGCTGGGTCTCCTTTGGTTGCCCTGCACAGGAGAACGGAGCTGGAAAGCAGGTTAGTGGGGTGGGGAGGGAATGGGGATTTTGCATTATATCCTTCCCCTGCCACGCCCACCAAGCCACACCCACCAAACTGGTAGTAAAAATATTTGAATACCACCACTGGTTGGGTGCTCCACTCTTTAAGAAGAGATTTGTGGCACAACAATTTGTGTATCAATAAAGGAGACCAATTGTAGCTCAGAGTTGAAGTGAGAGGACCGTCGTGCTCTCTGAGCTTGCTCGTTTTCTTGCAGACATTTCATTACCCTAGGTAACATCATCATTGTGAGTTGATTTGTGTAAAAATAGTATTAGGGCAGGGCTGTCAAACTCGCGACCCGTGGGCCGGATATGTGATGAGGTGGCCACACTCATGTCCAATTTATCGAAGGGAATAAATGTCCCGATACGTCATGTGATGATGCCATGTGATGACATGAGTTTGGTACAGAGTTTCCTGCTGCAGTGAGGGGTTGGTCTAGAAGACCTCCAAGATCCCTTCCAACTCTGCTATTCTGGATTAAAATAACCTTCCATGGCTCTTTTCTAACTGTTGATCCCTCAGTCCTAGAAGGAAAAATTCTGGCTTCAAGTCCTGTTTTAACTCTGAAGCAGCAGGAAAGGTTAATCCTGCTGTTGCTCCTGATCTTGGTCCTTTTTAGTGATCAAAACCAAAAGTTTTCTCCTTGAATTAAGACTGGCCTCTGGCATCTGCCCACGGCTCTATCCATCTCATTTACCATCCAGCTCATTTGCTGCTGTTTGGAGGAAGTGCAGAGTAAGCCTGACTCAGCAGATTTTGCCCCTTGCCCAGGAAAAAAAAAACTGCTTCCAATTAGGATGCCCCTCACTCATTTACACCCCATTTAAATGTTAAAAGACAGAGTTTCATGAGGTTTTAATGGCCCCATTACTTCCAATCTGTATCCTGAGGTAAAGATTTTGATGGAAACCTCTTCCAAGGT
Organism: Laticauda laticaudata; assembly: GCA_004320025.1. Classification (NCBI taxonomy): domain Eukaryota; kingdom Metazoa; phylum Chordata; class Lepidosauria; order Squamata; family Elapidae; genus Laticauda; species Laticauda laticaudata. The sequence goes on along the minus strand of BHFT01074044.1, from coordinate 952 downwards.
ATTCTAAAGGTTAGATGAACAATTAGATTCATGTCTACCATAATCTTATAATCTTTCATTTCTTCACATTTAGAAGGGGGAAAAAAGGGTGGAGGGAGGGCCAGCTAATTCTCTTCTCCTGCTTCAGTTTGGAAGTGATTTTCCAGATAGTCCTCGACTTACAACAGTTTGTTTAGTGACCGTTCAAAGTTACTAAGTGATATGCCCTCACAATACACTGTATTCAAAATGTTTATGAATAATTATAATACAACAGCACTCAAAAATGTGACTGATGGCTGATGGTTGTTAAGTGTGAAAAACACTTAACAACAATTACTACCAACCTGCCTTCTATCAAGGACCCGTATACTTGACGAGTCAAAAATAGAATAGAATACTTTTACTGTCATTGCATTCTACAAATACAGTGAAATTTGAAACACAAATTTCACTACTCCACTAAAATTTCACTACTCCAGCACAATGTCCCAAACACCACATCACAATCATACTAGAGTATTTAAAAAATAAAATAATTAAAATAATAATTAAAAACCTCAGAGTAAGTTAGATAGTTTAAAAATGCCACTGCATACTGTACACTGGGCTAAATCACATTTGCACTGTTTGATTCAAGACAATTATTGCCTTGGAAAAGAAAGTGTTTCTCAGTCTATTAGTCCTCATTTTAAGACACCTATAACTCCTCCCTGATGGTAACAGTTCAAATATGAATGTCTAGGATAAGAATGGTCTGTGGAGATTTTTAATGCTCTAGAAAGGAGTCTGGTCTTCGCAATCTCTTCCAAAGAAGAAAGAGAGCAACCGATGATTTTTTGTGCTGTGTTTATAATTCTCTGGAGCATCTACTTAAGCCCCTGTCCCACTGCATGTAAAAGGATGTAAAACGTTAAAAAAAGCTTGCCATCCATTGGAAAATGCTATGCATCCATTGTGTACTCACTGCATA
>BHFT01074042.1:0-14715 GCA_004320025.1 Laticauda laticaudata | reverse complement strand
CATTGTCCCCCAGTTTTTGCAAAGAATGAGTGCCAAGTCTGGAACTCACCACCTAATCTAGATCCCTGACTGAACGGAACCTCCACCAGACAGAAAGAAATGGGTGGGGCTGGATGCTCTTCATCAGCTTCACGAGAGAATGGCGTTATCAGGTAATTAACAACGCCCTTAGCTCCCATGAAGCTGTTTCAGAGCATCCAGAAGTGGGACATACCAAAGCTTGGCCTGTCCTTAGGGAGGGATCCCGTCTGGATCGAAATCCATCGTAAACTCTGTGAATCCTCTTGCAGGACTCTTCTGCCAAATGAAGCGTCCGCTGAGGCATAGACATCAATTTTATAATTTTTTAACAAAGGGAGATGGTGAAGCCCAAAGCTGCCGCTCTGCCAAATTTCATCTATGGAAGCTCTTGTGGCCCATGCTGATGTTGCCGCACTCCTGTGTGTAGTGGGGCTGTTAATGCCTCTTAAGGAACTGAGATGGACTGGCATTCATAACTTTTAGTTATGGTAGCTCTCAACATCTATGATGGTCGTGGATGAACGGCCTTTTTGCCCTAAAGTGGATGGGTTGAAGGATAGGAATAGAGCCTCAGATTTTCGAAATGCTGCCATGCGGTCTAGATAGATGCTTAAGGCCTCTTTGAACGTCACGTCGATGCCATTGATGCTCCAGTCTATGAGATGTTTTGGACAAAAATTTGGAAGGCACCAACCTCTGCACTCTGTGAAAAGCTGAATTTACTTTAAGGAGTGAACGATGGATCAATCTGAGAACCACTCTGTCCGCATGAAACACGCAAAGATCCTTTCTCACTGACAATAGCCGCCAATTCGGAAATAGATCGATCACCGGCAGCCTAAACCTCCACACTGCTTCCTGAAGACCACTGGGTGTATACACCACTCTGCCTGATCTATCGTGGCCCTGTGAGCCCAGTCCGCGCTTTTGCATTGAAGGTCCCTGCTATGTGTTCTGCCTTGAGGAAAAGCAGAATTGGTCTTGGCCCACTTGAACAACTTGCCGTCTCTCAGCATCAAGAAGTTTGGAATGGGTAGCCCCCTGTCCTGTTTATTGTGAGCCTTGGTTGTAATATTGTCTGTCAAGACCAAAAATGTGGCGTGATTGGAAAAGGGGTAGAAAGCTACATAATGCAGTGTTACCTGCTCGCACAGCTCGAACAGGTTGATGCTTTGTTGATTGTTCGGAATAGTCCAAAATCCCTGTGCAAGTGTAGGGATTTGGAAATGAGCTCCCCATCCTTCCAGGCGTCGGTTGTGATCATTTTTCTTGCGAGGTTTCTTTGAAATGACATCCCTTGTTTATCGTTTTTTTCCAACCACCAGAGGAGAGATGGAGAACATTGTGCAGTACCTTTTATCCAGATGTTCGAAGTGGCTCTTCCGGATTGCTGGAAGGGTAGCAGGAACAATTGCAGCTCTCTAGAATGGAATCGAGCTCAAGGCACAATAGAATATACAAGAAATCAGTTTCCCTAAACAGTTGAGACAGCAATGCAGGGAAACCCTCTTAAATGCTCTGATCTCTTTGGCCAAAGTCTGGATACTGTTTAATCTGTCCTGAGAGAGAAATACCTTGCCCTCCATGGTATCTATTACTGCCTAAATGAACTAACCTAGTTGAGGAATCAAATGCCTTTTATCCCAATTTATGGAAAAACCATGACCCTGAAGTGTGGTCCAGAGTGATCTGGGTATCAATTTTGCTTGATGTCTGGAAGATGACAAAATTAAAATATCTTCCAGATAGCATTGTAAATGAACAAGATTTGATTCTGAGTGAGGCAGCCAAGGCATGAGGACCTTGGTAAAAGTCCTAGCACCGAAGCCAGAACCGAATGGCAGGGCGATATATTCGTAGTGCCGATCATCAAATAGCAAGAATCTTAGATATCTGTAGTGAGCAGGTCTAATTGGGTATATGGAGATAAAGCTCTATGAGATGTAATAGAGGTCATGCCATCGTTCTCTCTGGATGCTGAGCAGAATGGACTGGAGAGTAGTCATCTTGAATTTTTGATAAATACAATGATTTGTTTCAGTACGTTTGAGGGTCCTAGAATTGTTCTCCAGCCCCGAGACTCTGGAACACGAACAATGGAGAGTAACAAACCTTGACCGCTGTTCAGATGGGACCTCTCTAACAGAGCGAATATGCAGGAGATGATTGATAGCCTCCTGCATCAACACCCTCTTAATGGGGTCCGTGACCTAGGGCTCCTACTGAAAAAAAGTTCGAGGGGAGAGGATTGAAACTTCTAGCGCCAAAACCAAAACCTTATAGTGTCCCTGGACCCACGCATCAGAAGGTGGAAACTGTCCCACTGATCAGCAAAACAATTTCAGTCGCCCCACCAATGGAACAGCTGCCAAGGGCTCACTTTGGATGGCAAAAAAAATTAGCCTCCAGTACCTCTGGGGTTTCTTCTATTTTGTCCTCCCCACTGACCTCTATCAGAGGTTCAGACCTATCCTGTCTAAAACAGATATTCTCTGAGATCTGGGAACTTGGGGCCCTGATAGATATCGGTCGAAAGGAACCCCTTCGAAATGACTGGGGCGCGTTCCTGTTTTCAGACCTCCGAAAAAAAGGGGGAAGCCCCTTTTTCTCGTTTTCTGTTCTCTATAAGGAGGGGCTCCAAGACACTGCCAATAATTTATTCACCGATATTGGGGCTGATTGCAAATTTGCATTTGTGGGCTTGGTGTCCGCCTGCCCGTGTCTAAGCCATAGTAGTCTCTGTGTTGTTTATGTGAGATGCTATGGCCCTAGACGAGAATTTGACTGTATTAAATGTGGCGTCAGCAGAGAATTTTGCAGCTGCAATAATTTTTAGGTATGTCCTGGTGGGCTCTGACATTTGACGCCAGTAATCACCCTCCATGTGGAAGAGGTCTTCGGAGGGAGCCGTGTAAAAGGATGCAGCTGTAGCTGCCTAATGGCCCCAGGTGTCAGAAATGCGCGCCCTACAGAGTGCTAACTCTGCTCTCTTTTCTCCGGTCTTGGGGCTTCTCAGTGCTGAATGGGAGAGATGTGACTATCAGGGTTGTCAGAAACAGCCTGTCTGGGCTGGGTAAATAAGTCCAAGGGCCTCATCAATGGATTTTGGTTTGGATTCAGATTGCTGTGTCATAGCCATCTTGTCTGCCTCCTGGCTTCGTTTTTTTGCAATTGCCTTTCCAAAGCTAGGTGCCATCTATGGGCATCCGTATCTGCTGCCTTAGAGACCTTTTTGGGGCCCACTGGCTTTGTCTCGGACTTTCTGAGGTCTGGAGCAGAAAACATTGTCACGTTCCATTGTGTTATGATGGATTGTTCTCTCTGAATGTAAATTTGATTGTACTTTTTCATATTCATGATTATTATTGTTATTGTGGTTGGTATTTAAATATCTCTAGGTAGAACCAGTCTACAAAAGTGAACAGTATCTAAGGGTCCCCAGCAAGGGACAGCCCCCAGTGCCTTCAAGTGAGAGAAAAACGGTCCAGATCTCTGGTCCCAGCAAAGGGAAACCCCGCTATTACAGGCTCTGATATGCCCTTCGTGCCTGTCAGAAATAAAAGTTCCGCAATGTAGATTGTCACTCACTCTTTCTATCTGAATACCTTTAATACCTTCGTTCTTGTGATTCTTCAAAATAACACTAGAAAAGGGCTCCACCAGCAGCTGTTCGGGTGCTGTTTCTGGCTTTCCATACGCGACCTAAGTTGCGCTCCAGTTAACATGAGCAGCCTACCTAGCAGACCAAAAAAGCTTTGACACTCCAAATCCTTTTTTTGTGATGATTTTGGGAGCGAGTTTGCCCTGAAGTAATGCGCCAAACTGATAGATGCCAGTCAGCTGTTTAAGCACTGACTGCTTTCTGGCTCCGTAACCTTGAACTCCTGTGCCGACTGGGTAACTCTCCCTTAATGGTGGGCAGGCTTTCCAGCAGTAAAGGAGGTGTTCTGTGGAGGAGGAGGAGCGTCCCAGAGTTTTAAGCCCAGCCTTTCCAGAAGAGACTGAAGCACCTCCACTTCTGAATGCTCTTCACAGCTCACAGAGAACGGGCGTATCAGGTAAGTACCAATGCCCTTTCTCTTGCACTCCAATCAGTGAAGCTTGTGGTTGTCCAAGTACCCTTAAATTGCAAATAAATACATTTAAAACACATATTACTTCATGCTGCTTTTTGTTCCTTCTTTTTAGTTCTCAGTCTTCCAGATAGAAGTTAGAAAAAACCCACTAATATTCTCTAAAAGGTAAAGCTAAAGTCTGAAGGAAGAGGTCTTGTCTTCTAGCTGATTCTATCTAGATAGCTGATTCTTTTCATGCTGGCACTATCTTCAATTACAGAATACAATATTTTGCAAATGTCACTATACTCTTTCCTCATATGCTACATACTGTAAACTTTGTTCTGGGCTTCATAATCAAACAATCACATCTTCACTATTTCAACCATTAAATCAATTGATCATTCTACTATGAATGGTACTTAACCTACCTCAATCACAAAGAACTCTTGGTAACATTCAGGAAAACAAAAAAATGAAATCAGAAATAAAGAGCTTTTTAGCAGTAATATCTGACACAAATTACATTAGCAGGAAAAATGGCTTATATTTTTTTTTTGCAGATTACAAACTCCAATGTAAAACATATTTGTATTCTCAGTTGTAATGAACCTTGTCCCACATATTGCTAGGAGAGATCATCTAGAATTTTGTAAACCTGTTGAGCCTTATCATCCAATTCCAAGGAAACAGTTGGTACACTTGGGCAATAATAGGGTGCATGACTAATAGGATGGACATGAAAAAATGAACTGAAAAAAAATCCAGACAGGACAGACATGCCATTGGAAGCAGATAGCAGACATACAACCCATTTTAGAAGGAACTGAATCTTTACACTCTGTCACTATATTTGCAGACAAACAACTGTGACAATGAACACCTCTGCACAACTGTATCTAGTGCACTAGCTGAGTCTCTTTCTGGTTGGATTTAGTAATGACTATTCACCCCTTAGTTATACCATGTCTTAATTATCCCAAAGGTGTTTTTCAAAAGGCAACTGTACTTTCTGGTTTTTCTTTGAAGATGTTTTGCTTCTCATCTAAGAAGCTTCTTCAGCTCCGACTGGATGGTGAGGAATCTCCAGTCAGAGCTGAAGAAGCTTCTTGGATGAGAAGTGAAACATCTTCAAAGAAAAACCAGAAAGTCCAGTTACCTCTTGAAATAGTACCTTTGGGACAACCATGACCTGGATAACTGAGAATCTCCATAGATATGTCTTGATTACTACAACACCCTTTTCACAGGTTTACTCTTGAAAATTGTCCAGAAATTATATTTGGTATAAAATGTGGCAGCTAGGCTACTAAGCAGTACAAAGTACAGGGATTGTGTACACATATCTGCACTTGCTGCAAATTATCAGGCACAATTTTTGTTGCCATTCCTGACCTCTGGAATAATATTCTTCTGGGAGTTGAAGAACTTTAAGAAAGTTCTTAAAAATCTTGATATTCTGGCAAACACAATTGATTTGTAAACCTGCAATGAAATGAGATGTCATTGAAGTTTCTGTCCTTCCTCCACATAGCTGTTTAATCATTTTGTTTTTTGCTATTTTTATGTACAAGCTGCTTTGCATGTCTCCTTAAGTGGTTTTGCAATTGGGTGATTTTACTTTGAAGTCCAAATCAATTCAATGAAATGCTTTTTACACTTCATATCTGTGTAAAGTAAGCAAGAAAGGTCCTCTTGAAGATACTCTTACTTTCAGAAGGTCATTCTTGAAAGCAGATGACGCTGCTACATTCATTAGCTTCCAATTTCACAATGTTTAGAAATATGTGAAGATAATACATGTTTTTCATTAGTTCATTAATTGTTAAATATTTTAGCATTCTATCTGCATTTTTAATATTCAATATTTCCTTATTTTTAATCTGTAAATGCCATGAGTGCTGTTCAAAGTGAAAAGATGGAATATAAAGCAAATAAATACGTATAGGAAAAATAAATTGCTGGATATTGTTTTGTCAAAGCTCTCAAAAAAAGAAGCTTTCTCCTGCACTTTTGATGCCTTCCACTTAACTGAACTATGTTACAAGGAAAGTTTACTTACTGCTTAACTTTGGTATACCTTTTATTTATTCTGTTCTGTGCCACATTTATTTGTTATGTATGTAAGACTTTTTAAAAATAAACTATACTAATCCTGATGAAAAAAAATCCGTAGTTTTATTGGGAGAGGCAAAAAATAAATGATTTGCCCAGACAATCGAAATAACCTTTGGGGAATTAGCAAATTCGTTAATTCAGCTTTGCCTCTAGTCCATTCAGAGGATTTCAACAAGTTCTCATGTTTCATCCATATCCACAACTTGATGTTTGCAAAATATACCCCCTTCGAAATTACAAATCAGTATGGCCAAAAATATGACTTTCTGAAGTTGTAGTTCAAACACATCTGAAGGACATTGATTTATAGACAGTTTTAGATGATCTCTAATATTCAGTTACACCTCCAATTTTCTTCAGATGGCAACCTTATTATCTTGAACAGCTTGAGGCTGAGTAGAAAATATTTTATCTTAAACCACAATGGTTCTCATAAAAAATGTTTCAAACCATTTGTTAAACCATCAAACAAGAACAAGAAAGTGCATCCAATCATTTTCCTCTCAGGAACTCAATGTGGCTTCTGCACTGTTAAGATATCCCATCTTACAAGCTCTGACTTTTTCCCCACAATAGAAAAGTACCACATGCTAACCACAATTTAAATTAGAAAAATATTTAAACATTTTCCCTATACAGGGGAACTGTTTGCACTTCAGCTTTCAAGATATTGTAGGCACTTATAATTTTTTTTAAAAAACTTTTAGCTTAAATAAAAGAATTACACATAATATTTAAGTATGCAGCCATATTAACAATAAAAAATATTGTTCAGAATCAGCAAGTCTGAATATTTACCACAGATTGGGACCTGCTTTGTAAATCTCATTACTACTGCTGTTTCTGTCACTAGCATCCTTTCACCGTCTTATGATGATGGACATGCTTGCTTTTTAAACAGTGTGGTCTGTAGTCAAATACTAGCCACATAAGATCTGAATGCTAAAATTTCTGAAATAGGGTTTATCCAGTTTGCTCCTGGAAACATTCGAGGAAATAAAGTACTATATTCTAATTACTCAATTATGGAACATTGAAATACTCCATAGCATTTTTAACATCACCAGTTTTATCTCAAATTTAGATGTACTTCAAGGACTTTTTACTGTCAATTACTATTGTTGGTTAGCCAAGTTATATTTTTCTGCAAATATCAATCAACTATTATATAAACAGTTTCCACAAATATCAATCAACTATTATATAAATAACTATTTAGTTAAAATATTGTGAAAATATAAAAAATAAAAACAAATGTTGCTTATTTTCTGGAACGACTATAGGTTTTAAACCAAATTCTGATCCAGAATAGATCAGTAAGAAGGTTGCATCAAACATTGGTTGGGTGCGCCTATCAACAGCTGAAGAACAATACAAAAATAAATGGATGGGTATGGTGGGATAGGGAGAAGGATAAGACCCAGATGCCCCCCCAAGCCCACGCCTCCTGGCCCACATCAAATTTCCACATGCCTCCCATACCCCGCAAGACACCCACCCCACACTCTAGTTAATAATCCACATAATTGCTTAATAACCACAACTGGAAAAGCTGGGATTGCAGTTGCTGAGTGAAGTGGTCACATGGGCATCTTATTTAATGACAGTTTTTCTCAATTACTTTAATATTAATTCCAATTCTAGTCTTAAATTGAGTACTATCTGTACCACTTAAGTTACTTTTCCTATAATGAAACTGAATCATTTACTGAGCTGAACCAGAGTATAAAAAAGTAAAACATAAATACCAAAATACATGTAAAATTTTAAATAGATAAAGCAAACTATGATCAAATTCCTTTTGGTACTTCTAAATGCTATCCACAACCATGCAGTATGCAGTACTTAAGTTCATCTGACTTCAATTTACTTTTTCCTAAACTTGCTAATTATGTTTCTGAATGGCAGATTATTTGTTTATTTAAAATATCTACATTTCCATACAACTCAAGCAACATTTGGCAGCTCCCAACAATAAAACCAATGAATAAAACAATCAACAGTAAAACAAGAACCCTGTGCCTGAATAGTCCCCGTGGGATGCCCCTTAGCAGACTCAGTTGTCCTCCTCCTATATTTACCTATACAATCCTAATACCTCAGCAAAATACCAGTCTATAGCAGAATGTATGAATGATTTTGGGCAAAGAAAGGAGATGCTGTCTAGGAAAATTAGACAAGAGAGGCAGGAGCCCAAAATCACTTCAGGATCAGAAATTTTTTTAGGAAAGACTTGCCCTAATGGATCAACTAGTTAAAAATTGAGGCGAGACTTCAGACTTGCAAGATTCTAACATAACCTTACAATAATTAAAGAATTAGTTTATCTTGCTTTCTATCTGGTTTTCCAAGGAGGGATGACAATGACCCTTCCAAGCAAAGATGGGAGCCTGCTAAATTGCCAGTGCCGGATGTTCCACAAGTTAGGACAAGCCATGTCCGGGCATTTGGACAGCAGGGCAACAGCATCACCTGCGCAGCCAAGAATAGAAAGGCATAACTGGTTATCATCATCATACTGATGACAGTGAACCCCCACCATCTTTCCACAATGGGATCAGCCCACTCAACTAGTCCTGGCAGAAGACGCCTATTACAGATCCTATCAGCCAAGGAACTTTGGATGGTGGGATCCAAGAGAAGTGGTTTTTCTTTTTTTTTTGCCTCACCTGCTGCTCTTAGGAACATCTTGCCACAGGAGATAAGAGCCACTCTTTGAGTCTTCAGGAAAAGGCTTAAAACTTGGTTATGCTAGCTGGCATGGGATAGTGAAGGAAAAGTTGTTAGCTGGAGGAGAACAGCTAACAGAAAGGCAACCCCACCTATTAGTTTTTAGGCTGTTTTTAGGCTGTTTTTACTTTTTCAATTTTAATCTATTGTCATATTTAAATTTTTTGGGATATTTGTATATTGTTTGGATATTTGTATATCTTTATCATACTTAAGCCACTCAAAGTTGCTTCAAATGAATGGTGTGATGAACATAATAATAAAATAGCTAATTTTCCTCCATCTACAAACATCAAACTAATGATATATGTAGATAGATTAGTAGTGAAATATTTTAGCATCTGTTAATTTTGAGAAAACATTTTATCAATATTAAATTCAAAAGGAATACAAACTGCAAATGATTCAAATCATAATGTTTATAATGAAATATTCTGCAGATACTTTATGGCATAAAACATGTCGTGTTCAAGAAAAAAATTGCCCCAAGTTTCAACTTCTATCAAAAAGGTAGTCAAAGTAAGTCTTACATATAAATGAGTGTCAATTTTAAACTGAAATGAATTCAATTTCCACACGAGTATTCTTTAATGAGATGGAAATATCCATTCTGCCATACAGAATGAATTTCAGATTACTATCTGTTTTGCAAAATATATAACAGACATTAATTAAAAATAATTTCATCTGAAGTTTCCATAAAAGTGATCTAGGAAAATATATTCCAAGAAACCAGTGGAAGTTGTTTTTCTTGCTACACATTTGATCTGATAAATATTTTGTTCACAGGATAGTGAAAAATGCATATAAGAACATAATTCCTCCGCTGGAATATTGAGATATGAGAGATAATCACTGGCATTATCAGTTCACAAAAAAGAACCTCTGCCAGTACAAAAATTCATGAGCACAGCAGCAAAATTGTACACAGAAGCAAGACAAGACAAGGCCTCTTCCATTTTTGCCAGCTCTGTCTATGTTTCCTGCTACTTTCCCAGAATTTCAGAGCAATCCCCAGATCTTCAAATCAGATAAAAAATTTTAAATTCTGAGGAAATCCTGCCAGTCCAGATGGCCTACTACAAACAGCACAAGTAAAATGTTTTTTCAGAAAAGCTCTAACTTATTGAGGAGAAAGTCTCTCTTTTTCCTACTACTAGTAAGGAGTGTATAAGGGGGAGAAATAAAGAAAAGATGGGGCAAGCAATCTGAAGTGGGATGTATTAAATGGGGGAAAGAAAATTGAGATTGCTCTAAGGAGTGGTTAAACCTCATCATCATAAGTAATAAAGACATTTATTACAACATATATTTTGCTGTGATTTAGCATATATAAACCAGAAATTAAAGAGTTTACCAAATGCCACATTTATTGTATTTTTAAATGGAAGGATAATAAAGCTTCGATAAAACCTTTATTAAGTGTCATATGCAGTTAAAAGAAACTCTAGGACCTCTCTCGTTTCAAAACAGAATGCTTGGTTTAAATTTTAAGACCTAAATTTTAAGCTCCTCTTTGTGAAATAAGGCTGAATTTTTGACACCAAATCATGGAAGTAATGACTAATAATCATTTTTATAACATATATAAGGTCACATTATGTTATTCCTTTAAAAGTTATGTCAAAGAACATTTATAATCTTGATTAATACAATGTAAAATATTCCACAATAATTAGGGGAGGGAGACTAAAAATTACAACAAAGTTAATAGTGTTGTATGCCTCTGGATACAATTAGAGAATAAAAATATTTGTTTCGAAGGAAGCACAGAAAAGGCAAGATATGACAAACAAGTTCCACCTATATTGATCTGTTTTGATGTAACAAAATGAACCACAGAACTATTAAACTTTTGTCGCCTGAAAAATATTAAATACACAATTTGGTGTCTCATGTAGATAGTAGCCAGAAGCTATCACCCTTTTAACATAAAATAGCAATACTTTGGTCAAATACAGTATATACTGTCAGACTAGTTTCTGCTGAGGCATCTTAGAAAATTGACAGAAAAAGGGCATTGGTACTTACCTGATACACCCGTTCTCTGTGAGCTGTGAAGAGCATCCAAAAGTGGTAGGTGCTTCAGTCTCTTCTGGGAAGGCTGGGCTTAAAAATCCGGGACACTCCTCCTCCTCCATGGGGCACTTCCTCAGCGTCCCCCAGTTTTGCGAAGAATGAGTGCCAAAGTCTGGAACTCATCACCTAATCTAGATCCCTGACTGGAACGGAACCCCACCAGACAGAAAGAAATGGGTGGGGCTGGATGCCCGGGATGCTCTTCACAGCTACAGAGAATGGGTGTACCAGGTAAGTACCAAAGAGCTGTTTCAGAGCATCCAGAAGTGGGACATACCAAAGTGTGGCCTTTCCTTAGGAGGACTCCGTCTGGAATCGAAATACACTCGTTAAACTCTGTGAATACTCTGCAGGACTCTTCTGCCAAATGAAGCGTCCGCTGAAGCATAGACATCAATTTTATAATTTTTAACAAAGGGCGATGGTGAAGCCAAGCTGCTGCTCTCGAAAATGTCGTATGCGAAGCTCTTGTGGCCATGCTGCTGGATGTGCGCCACTCCTTGTTGAGTGGGCTGTAATGCTTTAGGAACTGAGATGGGACTGGCATTCGACTTTTAGTTATGGTAGCTCTAACCATCTATCGATGGTCGTTGGACGACAGCCTTTTGCCCTAAAGTGGATGGGTTGAAGGATAGGAAATAGAGCCTCAGATTTTGAAATGCCGCCATGCGGTCTTGAAGAGCTTAAGGCCCTTCGAACCTCAAGGTCGATGCCATTGATGCTCCAGTCTATGAGATGTGTTTGGACAAAAATTTGGAAGACCAACTCCTGCACTCTGGTGAGAAAAGCTGATATTTGGGAGGGAACGATGGATCCAATCTGAGAGACCATTCGATCCGAATGAAACACAACGACAATCCTTTCTCATTGACAATGCCACCAATTCAGAAATTCTCCTAGCTGATGTGATTGCAATTAGGAAGGCAGTTTATATGTCAGAAATTTAAGACTAGTAGATTCTTAAAAGGCCTCGAATGGTCCAGTTGTAAGTGTGGGTAAACCACTTTTTTGAGATCCCCAGGTGGGAAGCGGTGGACATTAAAGAGGGTGCAGATTTTGTGCACCCTTAGAAAGCTGCAGACATGTGGATGATGGTGTCTATGGAACGGAGTGTCACCTCATGGTTAATCACGAGGCTAAAGCCGCCACCTGCCTACGTAAAGTATTCGGAGATAGGCCCTGGCTCAACCCATTCTGTAAAAAGTCCAGTAATTGTCCCTATCTGATCGGTGCAGTTGGGTCCAATTTTTAGACCCTGGCCCCAGAGACAGAAGGTTGGACCACGCTGGCCTCATATTACGAATTTGTTGAGGCCGTGCTGGATGCATTGAATGGTGCAATAGCATCCTCTGAAATCTGTTGGGCCCTTAAACGGCTCCGCTCCACCCATACGGCTAGGACTGAGCCATAGTGGGATTCAGGTGAATATCGGCCCTTGGGAGCGGAAAACCTTCAACGTGGGAATTTTCCAAGGTTTCTCTCGATAGGTTCTGCAAATCTGCCAAACACATTCGCATGGGCCAGTTAGGGGCGACCAATATCCAATTCCACTCATTCTCCAATAACTTCTGGATCAACCTGGGTATTACTGGGAGTGGAGAAAACGAATATAAAAGCCCAGGAGGCCACTGACAACCGCGCACGGCCATCTGACGGCCTCTGCGCCTGAGTTGGGTACCTTGAAATATACCAGGGCAATTGGGCGTTGAGAGGAGAAGCAAATAGATCGATCACGGCAGACTAAACCTCCGCACGTCCTCGAAAGACCACAGGTGTATGCACCACTCTACCTGATCTATCGTGGCCCTGCTGAGCCAGTTCCGCTTTTGCATTGAAGGCCCCTGCTATGTGTTCTGCCTTGCGGAAAAGCAGATTGTCTTGGGCCCACTTGAACAACTTGGCCGTCTCCAGCATCAGAAGTTTGAATGGGTAGCCCCTGTCTGTTTTATGTGAGCCTTGGTTTTAATATTGTCTGTCAAGACCAAAATGTCGCGTGATTGGAAAAGGGGTAGAAAGCTGCTGATACCAGGTTAACTGCTCGCAGCTCCAACAGGTTGATGCTTTGTGATTGTTCGGAATAATAGTCCAAAATCCCTGTGCAGTGTGGGATTGGAAATGAGTCCCCATCCTTCCAGGCTGGCGTGCGGTTGTGATCATTTTCCTGCGAGGTTCCTTGAATAGACATCCCCTTGTTTATCGTTTTTCCAACCACAGAGGAGAGATTGGAGAACATTGTGCGGTACCTTTATCCAGGACGTTCGAAGTGCTCTTCCGGATTGCTGGAAGGGTACAGAACAATTGCAGCTCTCTAGAATGGAATTGAGCTCAAGGCACAATAGAAATACAAGAAATCAGTTTCCCTAACAGTTGAGACAGCAAGCCAGGGAAACTCTCTCTAAATGCTCGTGATCTCTCTGGCCAAAGTCTGGATACTGTTTAATCTGTCCTGAGAGAGAAATACCCTTGCCCTCCACTGGTATCTATTACTGCCCCTAAATGAATTAACCTAGTTGAAGGGATCAAATGCCTTTTATCCAATTTATGAAAACCATGACCCTGAAGTATGTCCAGAGTGATCTTGGTGTCCAATTTGCTTGATGTCTGAAGATGACAAAATTAAAAGTATCATCCAGATAGCATTGTAAATGAACAGATTTGATCTTGAGTGAGGCAGCCAAGGCCATGAGGACCTTGGTAAAAGTCCTAGCGGCCGAAGCCAGACCAAATGCAGGGCGATATATTCGTAGTGCAGATCACAATAGCAGAATCTCTAGATATCTGTAGTGAGCAGGTCTAATTGGTATTGGAGATAAGGCTCTATGAGATGTATAGAGTCATGACATCGTTCTCTTTATGCTGAGCAGAATGGACTGGAGAGTAGTCATCTTGAATTTTGATAAATCAATGATTTTGTTCAGACGTTTGAGGTCCAGAATTGCTCTCCAGCCCCCCGAACTCTGGAACCACGAACAATGGAGATAGTAACAACCTTGACCCGCTGTTCAGATGGGACCTCTCTAACAGAGCGAATAGCAGAGATGATTGATAGCCTCCTGCCATCACACCCTCTTAATGGGGTCCATGGACCTCTAGGGCTCCTTAATGAAAAAGTTTGAGGGGCGAGGATGAAACCTCTAGCGCCACAAACCAAAACCTTATAGTGTCCCTGACCCACGCGATCAGAGTGGAACTGGTCCCATGCTGATCAGCAAACAATTTCAGTCACCCACCAATGGGAACAGCTGCCTAAGGGCATCCCTTGGGATGCAAAAAATTAGCCTCAGTGCCTCTGGGTTTCTCTATTTTTTGGCTCTCCCACTGACCTCTATCAGAGGGTTCAGACCTTCTGTCTAAACAGATTGTTCTCTGAGATTCTGGGAACTTGGGGTCCTGATAGTATGGTCGAGAAGACCCTTCGAAACATACTGGGGCGTTCTCGTTTTCAGACCTCCCAAAAAGGGGAGGTCTTTTTTCTTGTGTTCTGTTCTCTATAAGGAGGGTTCCAGCCACCTTGGATTAATTAATGTTACCCACCGATATTGGGACTGATGACAATTTGCATTTATTCTTGGTATCCGCCTGCCAATGGTCTGAGCCATAGCAGTCTCTGTGCTGTACGCTGAGATGCTATGGCTTAGATGAGATTTTGACTGCAATAATGGTGGCATTCACCGATAATTTTGCGGCATGCAATAATTTAGGTATGTTTGGT
>BHFT01074041.1:0-15804 GCA_004320025.1 Laticauda laticaudata | reverse complement strand
AAAGCAAAGGACCAGCAAAGGAGGGGAAAAAAAACTTCAGTAGAAAGTTCCGGGAGTAACAGGAGTCTAGTCTGCCAAGAATGTAACAAGGATAACGAAGAGGCAGTTTCTGTAAAGGCCCTTGTCACACTGGGCCGAGACGGACAAAACGTTTGTAAAAGGACACAGCGGACAAAGAAAATGTTCCAATCCATTGTTAATCAACGCTCTCAAAAAGGGCAAAAATTGCATAACCAGAGCGGACAACACGGAAAGGAACGACGGGGGAGAGCACAGGACGGATGGAAAGACGGATCTCCCACGGAAGCCTAGCGGATGAAGCAGAATGAGAGCGGATAGGCAACATCGCAAGGCTTTCTGGGGGCCGCAGCAAAGCGGTACGTGAACGAAAGAGCGCATGCAGAGGGATGCAGAGCGGAAGCCTAGCGGATGCCTAGCAAATCCTATTGGATGCCTAGCATTCACTGGCATGCAGCGGAGGATGCATTGCGTCAGCCCGTCGGATAATAAAGGGAAGCAACTCCCAAGCCAGGTCTCATTCAGAGGAAAGACCTGCTTCCAGACCACACGACTGCCTTGCAGCCTGCCCCTGCCTGCATGCCTGCTGCCAGCCTTGCTGCCTGTCTTGCCTGCCTGCCTTCCTGCCAGCCCCCTGCCAGGTTCCCTGCCCTGCCTGCCTGCCACCTTGGCTGTCTGCCAGTAACCCACAACCATGGGGAAGAAGAGAAAGCCTCAGCCATGGCCAATGTGCAGCTTCCTGAGGGGAGATCCACACCGAGGCAGCCCCCTTACACCCTCATCTCTCAGGCAGCCCTGCTGAGAGCCAGTCCTCTTCGGCTGAGAGTCAGCTCCTGTCTCCTGGCAGGTGTCTTGGAGCATGCCACGACAGGAAAACCCACGGAACAGCAGTTTCATAACCGTGGCAGAGTGCCTGTGGAGGACTCCGCTGGCGCAGGGAGAAAGGAACGGCACCTCCACCAACAAGTCCCTACCCGCATCCACCCCACCTCCACGTCCACAGGAAAGTGGCAGAGAGCCAGGACCAGGAGGGGCAGAGCACCACTGTCAGCTGCTGAGATAAGAGACACCATCCAGGAGCAGCAGCCAGATATCCTCTCTCAAGCCTGGCCACACTGACTCTATCCTCCAACCGCAAGCCCTTCCTCACCTATGTCAACCAGAATCGTCACGGACATGGGCGGAAAAGCCCACTACCAGGATGGTGAAGGACAGGATCGAACGCGATCTGCTTTCACAAACCCTCCCAGATCCAGATTAACCTTCCATCGCACCCAGTCCGGTCTCCTCCTACCCAGGTGATGTTCACTATTCCCATTCCACGAGGCTTTACACAGGCCCGCACCTACCAGGGCTACTGGCTACCAGGAGTCAGCAGCCACAGGCAAAGCAGCCCTCCCAGTCAGCACAGGTTCATCGACGACATCTGTATGCCACCGGTGCCACTGATCCATACCGGACTGCCACCAGCATTGATGCCACTGAGCACCATAACCGTCGCTGATGCAAACCCAAAGCCAGTCCT
This sequence comes from Laticauda laticaudata, assembly GCA_004320025.1. NCBI lineage: Eukaryota > Metazoa > Chordata > Lepidosauria > Squamata > Elapidae > Laticauda > Laticauda laticaudata. The sequence continues at coordinate 14,261 of BHFT01074041.1, read as the reverse complement.
CACACACGCTGCAGACCAGAACAGCCCCACTACACTGCTTCTTCTCCACCCCACAGCCAAGCAGGCCTCATAAACATCTGTCGTTGGTACTGTGGGCTGACATACCCCATGGCATGGAGGAGGAGCTCCAACATCACAGGGCTTGAGCCAGCCTGCTGGAGCTTCCTCAAGCACACCGTCACATGTTGTCCTCTCGGGGCGAGGCCACCAGTGGCGCTTCCCGACCAGCACTCCAGCAGCAGCCACCTCCACAGCACCTGGACCCCTCACCCCTGAGACTGGGCAACCCTGAGTGACAGAGAAGAGTGCCAGAGACTGGTTGGCTACCTGTAGACTTATTTGACACTTTGACTGGGTCATTTTCTCCTTAACAGCTTTTATTATAAGATTATCTTTGCTTTCACGACACTTTGCTTCATTTATTTTTTTCAACAAAATCTGATGGAAACTTTTAGACAAATGGTTTAAGCTTTGCATGCTTGTGGGATGGTAAGATAGCACTGGGATGGCAGAAACCTTTGGGAAAGGTAAGGATACGCAAGTGGGTGGCAGGGGATACCTTGGAGGTACATAGCTGTGGGATGGGCAGGAAATACCTGTGGGATGGTTAGGATTTGGGGATGGGTTAAGATAGGCTGTGGGTAGATAAACCTCCAGTGCAAGCGCATAGGGGGACTGTATGGTCCACCCTCCCAGGGTGCCACACTATGGCCGCTTATTATCAATACTAATGTAATCATTGATCCACACATGTCAACATCAACACAACCTCTTTATTAATGCCTGTTTCATTGTAGCCCCCCAACAGACGTGCCAACTCACAGTGTGATGAGACAGGCTGAAGGAAGCATCCATTAATCATCTATCATCCCTGTCTTGCCAGCCCACTGCTCCAGCTGGGGATTGCACCAGGTTTCAGAGGTTGCGCTGCTTCTCCTTCATGTAGGCTCTGTTGGGGCCTTGCACATCCTCAGTGTCGATCAGGGTCGCCCTTGCCTTATTTCCCCAGGCTCCATGTCCCATTACTTGTTGGAGGTCCACGAGCCTGTTCGCAACACTGGAGCAGATGCGCATGAGATTGTCAGGATGCAGCAAGCTCCACGATCCTCCTCACGGTCTCTGGGCGATGCTGCATGGTGGTGAGAATGTACCCTGGAACCTGTTTGGCCAGGATGCCAAAGCGTTGTCGCACCAACCGCCTTGCCCTGGACAGCCTAGTAGTTGAAGATCCTCTCTTCACGGTGAGCATCTGGAGGTGTAAGGGCTTCAAATGAGGTAGGTTCTGAGGGAGAAGGCGTCATCCCCCACGATGAAGTAGGGCACATCTTGCGTGTCGTTGGGCAGGGGGTCTGGATCTGGAAGCCATTGAGAGGTGCGTTCCAGCCCCCCTTGAGGTGACTGCATTGTATACCTGGACATCTGAAGCTGACCCGTTCCGCTGAAGCATCGATTACATGAACTTGTAGTCAGTCATCGACCATGGCTAAAGAGGACGATGCGAAGAAGCCTGTAGTTTGAAATAATGGGCCCGACTTGGGTGGTGCTTATGCAACCACGCTTCCATCTATGGCTCCAACGTGTGTGGGAAAGTTCCACTCTGAACACGCTCTGCAACTTTCTTAGGCTTCGTTCAGTGGAGGGGCACTGGAGAGCTCCTCAGGTATTCTTTTAATGATGGCCTGCACCACCTTCTCTGACCATAATGCTGATGGTGTGTGTGGCACCCTCCAGCCGTACTGCATGCTCTCTGTAGTGGTCCCTGAGGCCGGTGCTGCAGAATCAGTGCCACTTGAGCCTAGGGTCGAGGCTGGGCCCGGAAGTTGGCTGTTTGCCTTAAGTCAATCTGGTGTCACAGTGCTGCAAACTTCGTCAAACTGGCTGAGGCATCCTCATGAAGTTCTGGAATGCAAACGGGGGTCTTTGTTCGCTCAGCTCCAACTGTTCAAGCTTGTTGTACAGTCTGTACTACTGCTCTTCTCACCGATCTTATCTTCGGACCCAGACGCTTTCTTGGCCACTTCCTTTTCTTCTTCCTGTAGAAACAGTTGAAAGAGCCTGTAGATGGTTCGCACTGTGCAGAATCGATGGTGGCTACCAAAAGGAAACTGTGTTCCGATCCATAGGTGGAATCATACTGGATGCTGTGGAAGAGCAAGAGGCAGATGAAGGCTGCAGAGGTCTGCAATCAGTCAGGGCGCTGGAACTGAAAGTGAGATCCAGGTGAGTTGCTCCCCTTTTTATAGGCAATATAGGTTTCCTATGTGTCCTTTGCATCCTCTAAGGCATCCTCTAGAACCACCTTAATATCTAGATAGGTCCCTTTGCAAAACGTTTTTCTCCGATTAAAAATGCTTTCTTTGCGAGCTGCAATGCCGCTTTCATCCTTTCTCCGTCCAGCTACTAATGCGCCGCATCCGTTCCGCGTCGTTATCCGCTTCTTTCCCTGTGTCGCTTTTCCTCTGGAGCAGATTTTGAGTTGCACGGATGCAACAGCGGATGCTAGCGGATGTACGAACGGTGTCAACGGATGACGACGGATGCAGAACGGAGTTCCCGTATGCCTAGTGGTTTGCAGAAATGGATGCGTTGGATACATTTTTCGCCAAAGGTTGAACAGCAAAACTTTTTGAGCGGATGGGACAACCACAGTCGATGGCGTGTGGAGTGACCATTCAAAATTACAATGGCACTGAAAAAAGTGACTTATGACCATTTTTCACACTTACAACTATTGTAGCAGTATTGTTTCCTGTATTGGAAATATTTCCTGTACAATATTGACTGTATTGTTTCCCCACAGTCATGAGAGGCCAGGTGAGGAGATGCCTGCCTTGATGTGAGTGATATTGAGTTGGCCGCACCCAGCCAATAACATGACCACTAAGCCACATCCACCACCTAAGCCACACCCACACAACCGGTTGTTAAAAAAATTGAGTCCCATCCCTGGTCTCAACATCTTTCTTATAGTGTGATGGCCAAAACTGGATGCAGTACTCTAGGTGTGGTTTTACTAAGGCTTTATAGAATGGTATTAGTCCCTCACTTCGTCTCAATTATATCTCTCTGTTAATCCAATTTAAGATTGCATTGGCTTTTTTATTTATATTTGTTTTATTTATATATTTAGAAAGAAGACCACATCTTGCAGGCTTGGGGTGCAAGCATAACTGCATCCTAACTTGTTGACTGAGGAACTCTGAAGACAGCATATTATGTTAATAGAATGGCCTTGAGATGACCCAGGACATTCATGGATCCTCACACAGAAACCATTGAAAATCTGAATAAGTCAAATACTACTGACTTTACTACTTTGTCTAAGAAAGCTTGATGCTGAATGCCCAGAAATCACTTGAGATAAATGATGAAAATGTAATATAACCATTCCAGAGTCAGCCTACTCTGTTTATTATTTGTTTATTATTTAATTGCTGTAATTGTCTTCCTCGGAACTCAAGGTTTCACATATGGAACCTACAGTGGTGTCTCATTCAAAGATTCACCAAATTCAGCTCTGATTAAGTTCAGCAAGAAAGCATCTGTCAAGAGTGAAACATCGGTAGCTACATGCCTCTTCATTTCAACTTGTCATTAGAGTAATTTTTAAAATCAAACTTTCATGGGGTGTATTAACATCAGAGCCAAAAAAGAAAAACTAGCAAATACTTGTTCAAAAGTTGCAGAAGTTTTCCTGTATGCATCTTTGATGCTTTAGATCGATGCTGATAACACCCAGGCAATCTTGTGCCCTTTCATAGTTCATTTTTCAAATTAGTCCATGTCCTTTTCTTTCACTATTAAACCCCTGCTAAAATATTCAGGTACTGTAACAAGAGGAAGTACAAGAGAATGAGTGTTTCCCAGGGTCACAACAGTGGTTTTATCATGCATCATGGCCTTTTTTGGGGGGCCTAGCAAAAGAGAGTTATGTAATACTATGTAACTTTCTGGCATGCAAATTACACTTGCCCTCAAGCTCTTTTCAGCACTTCACTTTTTGTACAACATTCAAGTTTTGTTCTGCAGGATATGCATATTTTGCAAACACGATCTAATGGAAAGTATTACATGTTTGGCTGATTGTGCAGTTTTCTTCTGTAGTGGCAAATGCACGCAATTTTGCTTTTGGAAGGCAAGCAACTGAATTTGTTGGGAGAGAGAAGAGTTAGTTCATACAAGCATATGTTTGGTGGTATTGAATTAGAGAAGCAACTACTTATTTGTCAAAAGGACTTATTTGTCAAACTCCATTTTGCAGGCACTTGTCTAAATGTATGTTTCAATGTACATTAAAATCAAGCATTCACCTATTGGCACAACCTGCTCTTTGAAAGTTTTTCCAACATAGGACCTAGGATTTTACAAGGCAGTCAAGTTATTCACTGACAAGTGTTTTAAAGTTCATTTATAGTACTTTATTTGAATAATATATGATGCTGAATAATAATATAGATGCTGAGCTTGTCGATCGGAAAGGCCAGCAAGTTGGTGGTTCGAATCCCGAGCACTGCATCATGGAGTGAGCTATCTATCTACCATTGGCTAGCTCAGTCTCTCAAATTTGCTTGCCATGAGTCGGCACTGAATACTAGAACATTCAGTCCTAAGAGACCTTAAAAGCAGAGCCGAAGATCTAAAGACTAGCTAGAAAGCAAAAAATCCAACCATTTCCTGCTTCCTAGCTAATCTAAATCTCTTGGCACAGCAGAACAGATGATGGTCGGAAAAAGAAAAAATAGCAATTTAGCAGGCAAGTTTGTCGGGTAAGGAGTGAGTGGGCGGGGAGGGTTCCCACAGGCCATGTGGGCGGTTCAGCCTTGCATTTCTGCGCAGCCTGGATTAATTGCTTTGGAGGGATGCTCTGGGGGTGAGATTCCTCTGCAGGCCACCAAAATTTTCTCACGGCCCACCAGTTGGCGACCGCTGCTGTAAAATCTCCAGTCAGAGGTGGTATTTGCCGGTTCCCCAAACTACTCAAAATTTCTGCTACTAGTTCTCCAGAACTGGTCAGAACATGCTGAATACCACTTCTGTCATAACCCAGCATTAACTGGTACAAAATGGTTCTTTCCATAAGCCTATAGGAGGCAGGAAGAAAGAGGAAGCAGAAAGAGAATTAAAAACCTCAAATAAAGATATCGTCAGAGAAACATGTGGTCTTAAATGAGACATAATGATTCTCAAAGGACAAAATGATAATATACTCCAGGTGTTAGAATCTATCAATTCACATTCTAAGTTTGGCACAAAGAAATATCTGTTCCCCCACTCCCAAATAATTACAGATTAGACCTAAAATAAACTAAAAAAGCAATGAAGGTAATATTTTAATGTCAAAAAAGTGCACTTAGTAGCATTTGGAGAGCAAGTAGCTAAATGGGTAGGGCAGTTCTTGATTTTTATGGAAAAAATTTGGATTTGGAAACTTTCTTGCTTTTAGTGTATTCAAAAGAACTGCCATACAATTTTAAGGTTTCTACTTTTTAAAATCACATAAACTGCCCTGATAATTTTTGTCAATTATGGTGTTAAACATCAGTAAGTGGGAACTTAAAAAAACTCTATGCCTTGAAATCATTTTTTTGTGTGTGTTTTTCTTTATCTCTTTATTAGAAAGCCTTCTTACTACATTGCTTTGGTGTTCTATTAAAAATGAGCTTCAATATGAATTTTAAAATGCAAGGACTTTGTTGTTCTGAGCTGATTTGTTGAGCTTGGTCTGTGTGTGCACTCTGTTTGAATTCTTATGTCATTGCACTGTTACTATTAATGTAAATACAGGAAGTCCTCAAAGTTACAACAGACTCCCACCCCAAAGTACTTCTGACCCAGATGCAAAGTTTTGATGGCTTGGCCCCTCACTGAAGACACTTAATGGGTTCACTTAACAACCTTCACAAAAATGTCATAAAATCGGGCTGATTATGTGATCCACTGAACAACTGGCTGTCAGTATTCCCACCAAACTCTCCATCTCAATTCAGCACTCAGAGACAAAGTCCATCCAAGTAAGAATTTGTTAGAGAAGTCATACTGGCACATCTGGGAAAACCCAAGTCTGATTTGCCGCTTTTTCCCCTGCTATATTAAACTCACACCCAGCCCCCTTTTCTGATGACCCTCAAGTCACACTCTCCAATCCACCTCTATTCTGAACTCCCACCAAGTCCAGTCACTTCCTTCCAACCTCCAGTGACTTGGCGTTGAGCTCTGGTGAAAGAAAATTATTGTGGCTATCTCTCCCTTCTTACTTCACTTTCATTGCCACGGTTACTGATCCTCCCTTGCGGCAGCCCCAAATCTGATTCAAGATGGATGATGCTGGCACTAGCACTACTTATAACCATAATTCCAGGATCAATGGAATGATTTTTAAAGAAGTTCTCATACCACCTAAATACTGTAAATAAAATAAAAAAAATAAAATAAAAAATGAAATGAAATGAAATTAATTAATTCAGAGCCATACTTACGTCACTGTGCTGTCTCACTCACTCACACATACTGATGGCTTCGTGGGTTCATTAATATTTCCCAGCAATTCCCTTCACCCAAACCCCAGAACTGCACTTAGTGCAAGCTCCAGACTAATTCAGATTCAGCACAGCCAAAAGCAGACCAATGTTCATCCTTGGAGCAAAGGCCAATGAGTCCAAAAGGCACTGAAAGTTTCCCAAACAAGAGGGTTCACAAGGCACAATCCAAGTCAAAGCATGGTGTCAATCCAAAGCAAGGTAGGAATCACAATGACCAGAAGAAATGCAGGTGGGAAATGAACACCTTATTTGCATTGCCTCTATCTGTCTGTTGTGCTAAATAAGCAGCTTTTGGTGCAGCCCATGAAGAAGGGCAAGACTGCCTCCTCATGAGTAATTGGGAAGACCATTGCTCCTGACCTTTCTCTGCCCTACATGTTCTCAGATCAGATGCAGAAGGCAGTTCCTATTCCTGAGCACTGACTTGCTACAGCTGCGTGCTTTCCCCATCTGAAGCCTCAGGGCTCTTCTGCTGCAGCTATGTTTCAGCCAGATCCCTCTGGGATGGCTGCTTGGAGCTATTGACCAACTTGCCTCCAGACATGGCTGGAACTGGTTCATCCTCTTCCAAAATGACATCTAAAGAGGTATCCAGGGAAGTGTCCAGGAGAATCATCACAGTCAGAGGAACACTGTTAGGGAGGAGCAACAGAATTAATTAACTAAAAATACCTTTTTCAGACAAAAGTAAGAAGAGAAAAATATGAACAATAGGCAGGAATTTGCATTTTCTGCTTTTCTTCTACATCTCTCATAAGACACAACTTTCTAACGCTACTATAATTAGTCAGTGCCAAAAGCCTTTGTTGCTCAAATTTTACTCATATAATAATAGCAGCAGAGATGGAAAATAGGACACTCCTCTCATTCACACTATTAAAAAAAACTGACTGACATATATCCAAATTTCCATTTGCATCAGCTTCCTGAACTTGAATGGTTCACCATAGTTAGATGTACATTGCATCAGGCACCAAGTCCCAATGCTTTTCTTAAGACTGATCCTTGGCCAGTGATTTGATAACTGTATATGCCATCATATTATCAGTTTAAAAGTACATCAATTTTACCTGCCCCTTTTCTTCAATCTATGTACTTGCATTGGGTTTTTATTTCCTTTTTTTTTTCCTTAGGCAACTTCCATGGATGTACTTAATTCCTGCAGATCAATGAAACCTAAAAACTCATCTTTTGGGTTTGACTGAGCAAGTAACTTCCACTTTTATTCTTTTAAAATTTCAATGCAAGTTAATGGCTAATATGTTCAAATGTTTAGTTCACTTCTTTATTTAAATTGCTCACTGTCTCTAAGCTATCTTTTTTTGACTGCATGGATCAGTCTTTCCCTGGTCCAAACCATGTTTTGCAATATTGCATTTCGCAGACCAGAACAGCTTTGGATGCTTGCTTTCGCCTATATGTGGATTCCTGCAATTTCCAAATCAGCTTTTCTTTCTGTGACTCCTTAAAACCTGGTGGAACATAAACCTCCTCCTTTAGATCATCATGCGGAAAGGCTACTTCAGGTCTAAAGATTCCATATAAAATTTTGTAAAATACTGCTACACATAATAGAATCCTGAAGCTTGCATCTTGTATTACTGTGCAAAGAATCTTGTTGTAATCCTTGGCATAGACTTGGGTTCTAAATGTGTGGCACATTTTCATGAACATCAGACTTTGTTTTAAAAATCTACTTACACCCTGTAGCTTTGTTTTTTTGCTTTTTTAGTGGTTCTGGTAGCTTGGTCATACTTCAACTGTATTATATAAAAACCCATAGTAGCTCTTGGGAGAAAGCTGTAATGCTGGGAAAGATGCAAGGACAAATATGAAAATAATAAAGGAGAATATTTGTAGCTCAGGGTTGTCATGAGGGATCCTTGGTTATCTTGATTGTTCTCTTGCAGACGTTTTATTACCCTAACTAGGTAACATCATCAGTGCTAGTATGATGATGTTACTTAGCACTGATGATGTTATCTAGTTTGGGTAATGAAACATCTGCAAGAAAATAAGCAAGCCCAGAGAACATAAAGGACTCTTCACAGATAAGAAAAGGATGACCGGCAGGAAAGGGGATTAAATAAGTAAGAATGGAGGTGGATATACTATTGGAAGTTCTGAAGAACCAGATTAGGGACAAAATATCAGGAAAAAAACTATGTGGTTGCTAAGAAATGACATCACCTTGATGGCACATAATCAATCAGATCAGTTAGGGTCTGTGTTTTGTGTGAGAATCCCCTGTGCAGCTTCTCTCTGTTTCTGTACCTCAACTAACTGGTTGAGTTAGTTAGTTAATTCTTCAAATTACCTGCTGTAGCTGTATGACACATAGCCCCAGGTTGGATTCCTTTAATAGATCTCTGGGATCTTCTTAACTCTTTTTAATCTGTTGGGCAGTGCTGCATTCCTAGACAGCAGATTACCTGACATTTTGCCAGTAGCTTTGACTGGTATGTTCAGAGGCAAAATGGCTGCTATACAGACTATAGATTACAGAACAGAGACTGCCTGGACCCCAGTCTTTATAGCCAGGTGATTGGTATTTAGCTGAGCTGGTTTGTCCTTGATGCAGATTGTGAGGTCTGCCACCCATTGATCCTTTGTTTGTGCTCAGTCCTGATTGGTCAACCCTCCCAATGAAGTACCATCACCACCAATCATTAGGAATTTTTTTCTAAATTCTTAAGCTCAGGACCACTCAATGGCAGCCAGGAAAACCTACACCAGTATATTCTCTTTATTTTTCTCTACAAGTTGTTTTCTGTATGAACATAGTACTGTTTAAGTTTCTCAAATACTCCATTTTTATTGGTTCATAAATAGACAGTCTATGAATGCAATAAAGCCTTTTTTCCCTGATGCATCATTTTGGTTAGCACAGGAGTACAAATGTTTGAAAAAAATAATGACTTGACTGACTTGTTCGAATTTAAGTCAAGGAAAAGACTTTCTTCTTTTTTCCTTTAGATTATAGTTTGGGTGCCTTTACTTCTTGAAGGACAAACTTTCAGTCCAATGGTTAAGTTGTTATTCTTTATTTTCTTAATGGTAGACTCATCTCTATAACCAAATTTTCTATGCCATTATTGTAATGCATCTTGTATTTGCTGTTACTGCATAAGTTCCAGCAATTTACCGTAGATGCCATGTGTTTCCATTAACATTACATCATAGTTCTTTTTAGCAGCAAACAACCATTATTAAGCACACTTTTAAAACCACAAGGTAATACAGACTTATGTAATTTGCATCTAGTTCAGGTACATAATATGGTTGTTGAAACATTCCTGTTTTCATTATGATTCATCAACATTTCAGTCTAATACTGCTATTTCCAAGTACATCTATCAACATTCCATTTGCAAAATTAACTTTTTATAAGATACACCAAGGCTTATAATGACATCTTTGTTGCAGATATATCGACTTGTTGCACTGTAACCTAGAAAAAAAAATCTTTTCAAATTCAGAATCATGTCCAATTTCTAGTAAACATTTATTTGCCAACATAAATAATGTTCCTCTATCTATAATCTTAGGGTTGTTTTTAAAAGCATTTTATATTCGTGACTTTACCTTTAGGATATTTGATTCCATTATCTCTCTCTGTTGTGTAGATTTTAGCTCTGTAACATTTACATTCTCTCTTAATATGTTCATTTCTGTTCCAAATCACATATCTCCCCTTTTTCTTGTTTAGGGAATTCCCTTTCATTGCATCATTCAAATAACGCTGGTAGGCTTCTGAGTTAGCAATTGCATTCTCAAAGCACATTTCATCATTAAGTTTGATTTATTGAATTATGTATTTATAGTTTTCTGGTAATAAACTTAATCACAATTCCTTGATTAAATTATCAGAAAGGTTCACATCATTCTGCTTTAATGTGCTCTGAATAGAGAGATACTTTGACACATATTCCAATACACTTTCCCTTCTCTGGTAATTTCAGTTTACGAGTTTCCTGAGCATTGAAGCATTATTCTTCATTCCTGAGCGTGCATCTATCTGCCTGATCTCTTTTCAATTTTGAGCCAACCTCATATTATTTCAGTTCTAAGCAACTTATCTTTTTCATGCAAGCTATCCTGGCTTGAGTTTCTTCAGGGCATGATGTTGCCAAATTTTGGAGAAGTCCGGTTTTTCAATCAATGTCTCTACCTTTATGTTCTTGATCAGACCTGGGTATTTTATGGAAAACAGGCCATATCTGGCCCTTTGGCTGTATCCAGACCACATGAGATTGGGAATTAGAAATCAAATGTAAATAAGTATACACTGGACATTGATTTATATATTTGTAAAATTTACTAGCCATTCATCTTACCACATATAACTCTGGGTGGGGCTTACAATATTAAAGATAAAACTATAAAGCCTCATGATATGAATGCAATACTATAAAAAATCAACCTATCTAAAAAAATGTGGAGGGTATATGATGAAAAGGGAAGTGGGTTGGGATCAGTGGTTAATCTATCAACCATCCCAATTTGAAGCCCTTCCATTGGAGCCCCAAGCCAACTGGCATACAGTAGGACTGCATTGCTTTTATTTTGAAGGCAACTGATTTTTTTTCCAGTTTATGTATGTGCATGCATACGTGTTTTAATAACTTCACCAAAAACAAAACTATATGATTAACTGCTTTTATAAAATGACAAAAATTAATATTTAGCATAATTAAGTTCAGTCTATTGGTTTGGTCCTGCTCAACAATCCCAGTTACTCATGTGGCTTCTTGGGAAAACTAATTGCCCATTTCTATTTTAGATGTTGCATTGTTTACTATTTTCATATGTGAGACTTTTCTATTTCTGATGGACTTTTCAAAAAACATGATGCTGTATGCATGACCAAGGGTCTGGAAATAGATTTGAATTGAACTGAATTCACTAGAGTGAGTTGGGGTGTTCTGGGTCTCAGGGTTTAATTCTGGGCTGAGCCCATAACCCTTCTATTGACAAATTATTGTGGGGATTTTCCAGCGGAATTTGCACCCTGTACTCACCCAGGCAACAACTACAATATCCAGATCAGAGCAAGCAGACAGTTTAGTTAGCAAAAATATAACCTGATGTTCATTTATTAAATATTAGCAAACATTAAAAAAAACAGTTAACTGGCAATATTGAGACAAAAGGTGGGAAGAAACAGGGGGAAAAGAAAAACACGAATAACAGACAAGAATTCACTTTCTCAAGCTTTCCAGAGTCATTGGAAACAATACTGTGGGTTAGTAGCATGGGCTGTTTCAAAGGGATGAGACTTTTTTTAGGTTTAACCCTTTATGTATATACTGTTAGCAAAATAGATATGTAATGTAGAATAGCAAGTGGCCATCTCCTTTTCTGCATTCTTAAGGAAAGTATCTGATGAGTGGAGATGCTCTCTTCAACAGAAACAACAGCATAAGGCAGGGATGTTCAACCTTGGCAACTTTAAGACTTTGGAATTAAACTTTCAGAATTTCCCAGTCAGCCATGCTAGCTGGAAAATTTTGAGAGTTGAAGTGCACAAGTCTTAAAGTTGCCAAGGTTGGATATGCCTCGTACAGGGAGATTCTTGGCTACTGAAATTTTCTATGTAATTTTAATGCAAAATTCACTTCATGGATTTTAACATTTTCACTATTTGCAAAATAAAGGCAATTTTCCCTTGTTCACATTTTCTTGTCAAGCTTCATATGTATTTTCTTCTAGCCACTGAATACTTTTAGTAGCTCTTAAAATATTTTTCAGAGTTTTCATTTTTTATGATTATTGTTTAGGAATCTGTACATACAACCTATTCCTCTTTCTATGTTCCAATTATTGCATTTTTATATTTGGAGTTCTCTCGCACTGACTTTAAATGTCAGTGTTCTTTTTTTTTTTTAAATAAAGTTCTATTTAGGTTTTCTCACACACAAAATACAAGTAAAACATTATTTTTGAAAATAGCATGAGTCCCGGCTTACACTTCTTTATACAAATACAAAACTCAATTTCATGCTCATTTTTATGTCTATTCCAATATCTTATTTTACATTCTGCATTTTTCATCTGTTGGGCAAATGTGTTTTTCTCTTCTTTTAATTTTCTCAATTTTATTTGATTATCTTCATCACAATTCAAATCATTTATTTTACTTTTGTCTTCTGTTTCATTTCATATTATCTTTTCTCATTAGACAAATTTTCTCCTGGAGTTATTAATGGAGTACGGACACCTTATATCTTTTAATTACATCCATTCAACTCTTATTCTTAAACTCCAATATTATACCTTAAGGTTATGACCTTCAATATGAATACATAATAACATAACTTACCAGTCGAATCTGCTTTGTTACATTCTTATAATACACCACTATACTCTTAAAAAAAGATTGTAAATAGATGTAATTAAAACTCTCATTCCATTCCAATTCAGTTCTATCATTAATATCATTAAAGTTTCAACATCTTTTAACACTTTCTTTTCAATTAAATAGTTCATACTTCCTAAAGAATACGTATAATTCTCCGATACTTAATTTTTCCCTTATTTCTTCTGCAAACAATATGGTTTATATTCATTTTGTACATTTATTTGTTGGCAAGCATTCTACTTAGTTAGAATAAATATTTTATCAACAACATTTAATTCATACATGTGTTTCATGATTTTCTGAAATTATTTCCATTTCTAATATATTTATTTTTTTTTACTTTTTATTTTTTTTTATTTGATTTTTATTATATTTTTTTATTTTTTTATTTTTTGGATGAACAATACTGTGTTATGTACCTTTTGCAGAATCCCTTGTTTCAATTAGATTTTCACCCATTATGCTCTAAATAGGCCCTGGTTTCTCTATATTTTGTTCTGGCCTTTATAACTTCTTTTCCATTCTTTCCCCTCTCTTCTTCTCCCTCCCTATTTACCCCCTTGTCTCTCTACTCTAATTCTCTTTTCTGGCATTTTCCTCTTCTATTTGCTTTTTAATTTTATACTTTTTTCACTCTATTCTTTTTTGGTGTTTTCTCCAATCTTAAATTTTCATTCTCTTTTCCCCCTTTTCCTTTTCCCCCACCTGAGATTAAAAAAAAACTACTTGTTCATTAAAGATGGCTTTTTCTTTGTCACAATCTTCTGTTCTGCAGGCTTTCTTGTTCTTTCTCATAGTTCAAATCCCATTTCCAAAACTGAAATCGAAGCCAAAAAACCTCTCCCTTCTTGTGCATCTTCTTGTACTTTTTAAGTTCCATTTTTCAATTCTCCTTATTAGCCTTCTAAAAGGTGGAGCCATTGTTTTAAAAAACCACTTTATAATACAACACCCGATTGATTTTTAGTCATTCAAATGCAGTACCAGAATACAGAGATAACCAAATAATCCAAATAGTCCCAAGCTGTTCTTCTTATTTCTTTTTTCACTTTCTCTTCCTGGGTTTTACTATTTTGTTGCGATGTTTCAGTTAACTGTATCTTTTAAAGTCTGTTGAGATTTTTACTGTAGCTCTTTTAAGTTCCAGACACTCTCCTCCCTTCCGGATCCTGCCCTTATGTTCTTTTCTCTCTTTTTCCTGTTTTCAAAAGCTATTTATTATCTAAAAATCTTATTATCCCTTTGACTTTTGTATTTCAGCATTAAAATGCCTATTAATGTCAAAGTGGATTTTTTTCCAATTCCTTTCCTAAATCTCTTTAGCTGGTCAGTACAGGAGAGCAGAACACCCCCCCCCCCCA
>BHFT01074039.1:0-32909 GCA_004320025.1 Laticauda laticaudata | reverse complement strand
AGAGTAGAATACACTTCAGCCAAGCCTCTGTTTGGTAGCTGGGAATGGATAAAGTGGGTGGGCGCCAGGTGCGGTTTCATTAGCTGGGCAGGCAAGCCAGGTAGCTGCTTGGGAGGTCGCGGGCCATGTACCAATGGCGGCCCTAATCTCGTCCTGCAAGAGCCCAGTAGCCAGGAAAAGTTCTAGAAACACGATTGTGAGCTTCCTGGAATTCTCAAGATAGCTAATGACTGGCGCATGGAATCTAATAATACCTTGAAGCTTTGTTTGCCTACCTTCATTATGATTTTAGAAGCCAGTGTTTCTGAAACTTATACTGTAGTAGGAGTAGGAGAAGTAGTTGGAAGGGTAATTGGGTAAAGGTCATCAGTTTGGAATTATTACATTGGCCACAAGAGACCAAAAAAAGTTCCAGTCTCACTCCCCCGCCTGCTGAATTCTGGTTGACCCTTATCTAGCACCAATCTTTAAGCTTGACCATTAGTTGTGCCTAGATTCTTGTTTTGTATAGGTTTAGAGCAATAATAAATTCCTTCTGCTGCTCTGAACTCTCAATTAATATTCCTGGTTATTTGCAGCGACACTTAATGAGGCTTTAAGTCGCTAACAAAATAACAGAGTTGAAGAAAAACCTTGGAGGTTATATTTATTATATTTTTATTTTTTCTTCTTTTTACCCACAAGGAGTCATCATTACTTCCATTCCACTGCTCCAAGCAGGGAAAACCTCTACCAACAATTTTCAGACAAAATAGCTCGCAGTATTCTACTTTCTTATTAAAAAAAACCCTTCAGAATCCACAACTTCTGGAAGCAAGCTGTTTTCCACTGAGTTTATTGTTTTCTGGGTGACGATCTCTGACCATCAACTTGTCAGGAAAGTTCTCCTATTATTCTAGAGTGGTGCGTCCTGATTAGTTTTTTTCTATTCCTTCTATATGCCTTGTACTTGCCTATCTTTCAGTACTATACTGTGACTGGGAGCGGTCCCAAATCCCTCGAGAATTAGGTTGACTCCCATTTCTGTTCTGTACTCAGCACCTTCAAATATTGAACCACTACCAGTCCTATCTTTTTCAAACTTATACTAGCCATGCGCCAAGTTCCTGCAAGCCCATTCTTCCATATGTTTTGCCTCCAGGTTCCTAATCAGTTTTTTGCTTTCTCTACACTATTCTATACGATGTTCTCAATGGTTTTCTTCTTAAAATATCTGACTGATCGCGCGGAATTCGGCATTGAGTTCTCTTTTACAATCACATAAAGTCTGAGAAACACATCAATTTGAGCTGTTGCATTATGTTTACTGAATACTTGGTGCTTACTTGCAAACATAATATGGAGGGGCCTCTCTTCTCTCTATGAAAAGAAGGCTTGTTAATTTGATATTTTTATCAGTTGCTCCTTGCCTAAACAAATGTGCAACCTGCTATAATAGGTGGGCACCAAATAGGGTTATAGAGGAAGCAGTAGTTCTGATAAAAAAAAAAAAAACCCAAGCAAATTTCAGAGCAGCAATGGAGAGAAGAAAGCCTGCTATTCAGGCTCTTATTCTTCTCTTCCCCCTTAAAACCCTTCTTTCTTTTCAAAGTTTTATTTCTAGGCAATAAAAGTGAGAGGACGGTTTCTGATGCCAGACCAGCTTGTTTTCTGGCATGCCAACATTGCCAAGGAAACCTCCCCACTATGAAATATTAATATGCATCAGAAAAAGCACCGGTAGAGGAGGGATTACCTTTCGTGCCGGAAGAAAAATCCTTCTGGGTCTATACTAATTGGGGAGAAACATAACAATTCCCTGGCTGCCCATGAAATGTAATGCCACCAGGGAAGACAGGGCAAAGACCAGAGCAAAGATTTGCCTAGCTTTTTGTCCCCCCCCCATTGCAGGAAAATGCCCACCAGTCTAGCTTTCTTCCTGACCTGGAGAGTTCCTTCAGACATGGTGAATTACATGCTCTTGGGCCGTGTGGGAAATAAATTGGGAACATACTGGAGGGCATCAGTTTCTCATTTGTCATTTGAGGGGAATCGATTTACAAAGTATCTGTGATATTTATGGTTTATCCTCGACAGGGTCCTTCCTCCGATTCACAGACTCCAGCACAAAACTTTAGGACGGCGGGTGGGTGGAGGAAAGCTTCTTTTCCTGTCCTGCTTGAAAGTGTTATAAAAGAAATGGATAAAACCAATGGCTAATTACTTGGTGATTTTTGGTGGAATGTGGTGACCTAAATCTCCTGCCCTACTGCGGGTACAGGGACTTATCCCCCGTACAACCGATAGTCTGCTCTGATTGCAACCACTAGTTTTGGAAAGCAGCTGTATTGCTCTGACTAATGCCAGCTGTTTGCAAAGGGGCAATCAAATTGGGAAAAATGTCCCTTCCTCTCTACCCACCCACTTCCTATTGAAGGGGGATATAAAGGCAGACAGGGCAGAATACGCAAAGAATTCCCCATTTTCACAGCTTCATCATTCCTATCGTGCGAAAGGACCAGATCCACACATGGATAGGTCTAATTAATTCTGATGTATGTGCAACAGACCATAGATCAGAAATTCTTTTCGAACTGGCTTCGAAGTTAGACTTAGGGACTGTCCACCCAGAATCGTGTCACAGAGTAGAGGTGGTGGTTGGGTTAGTCTGCTTGTGGTTGTATTCCCGCATCTGATCCCGTTTTTAACTCCAGGGTGGTTCCTTGTCATTTTTCTCCTATAGTCTTATCTTTACAAGCAACGGTCGGAGGACATGAAATGCCCCCAGCTGCTTGCTGCTTCTCCCTTCTCCCTCTCCTTCTCCTTTCTCCTGCTTCTTCTTCTCTCTTTCTCCTCTTCTCTCTTCCTCCTCTCCTCCTTTTTTCCTTCTTCTTCTCTCTCCTCCTCTTTTCCTTCTCCTCTCTTCCTTCTCTTCTTTCACTTTAATTTGGGTATTTTTCCTTATACCCAATATTACCTTGTACTTAATAAACAGTACGCTCGTGAACATTCATACCTTTATGGTATCCTATCCACAACTTTCCTAATACAGGCACTAGCTTCTATACAATCTACATCATCTTATATACTACATATATAGGTGCTGTCACGCTTCCTTCGGTATATCTATCCCCGTTTATTGTAGTGCTTTTTTAAAGTTGTAGCAACGTTTCGCAGAATCTCATCTTTCCAGTCATCAGGCTTCCCTGTTATAGGAGATTGTATGTGGATCAGTGTTCTCACAGCGGTTCAGTTAAATTTGGGCACAGACCAGGACTCCACTTTGATGCCCTC
Source organism: Laticauda laticaudata (assembly GCA_004320025.1). NCBI lineage: Eukaryota > Metazoa > Chordata > Lepidosauria > Squamata > Elapidae > Laticauda > Laticauda laticaudata. The sequence continues at coordinate 29,636 of BHFT01074039.1, read as the reverse complement.
CAACTCAAATCACCCCCCCCGCCATGCCAACTCCAGGTGACAACCTAGTTAGCCTAATGCATAGCAGCCGTCCTTTCACCACGAACCAAGGCTGCACTGAAAGCCAGTCCAACACCAAGAAACAGATGTGTTGGCCAGCAAATCATAAGCCACAAAACAGACAGACAGAAACCATAAACCACCAAATCAATCAAACTCCAAGTTCCAATGCTGAACAATACAGACCAGGCTCTCCTCGGCCCAATCGAATTCAACACAGCAACCCGAAAAATGGACCAGTCCTCGAATTTGAAACCAGAGCTGTGAGACCCACTATCGACAAGATACAGAGAGGCCTGATGCATGGCAGATGGGGATTTGCTGAAACGTTGCTACAACACAGCACTAACAATGACGCTGGATATATACCCGAAGCGAAGTAACAGTTACACACACCACACACACACACACCAACACACACACACACGTATATTGTATGTGTGCTGTGTGTGTGTGTAGTATATATATATACTATATATTATATATATATTATATATATATAGTATATATATATATATATTATAATAATTATTTATTATTATTCCTAAGGAATAATAAAACTTACAGGACCAAAAAAATTTGCTCAGTTAAACTCCCCTAAACCACATTTTGTATCACTTTCAACTATTGTTTTCGCTTGGGGGCTATGACCACCAGAATGAACCACCAGGCCAACGCATCCGAAACCAGACACCCGGGTCACTCTTTGTTGTTGCCACATTTCCAGCCAATATGGTTTTAACAGGTTTGGACAGCAATCTAAATCTTTACCAAGTCTTTGGAGAGGGTGCCATGCTATACCTCATGGTCCTGACGGTGTGGCTTACCGCCTGCAATCTTTTTATAGGAACATTTGATATAGATAATGTTGATTTGCCCCCATCAGGCATTTCAATAAACAGTTTATGAAATAATGTGTTGACCAGATAGAAAGTAAAGCTTTAGCCTTGTGAAACTCCTCTGCGATGTTGCCAAACTATCCCTTTCATGTTACGTGCTACAATTGGTTTGATATTTCAAAAACTTACATTGACCTCGCTGGCCGAAGTTTATTGACTCCTCTATTTTGGTGAATCTGGGCCACCAAACTTTTGTGAACTGGACACCAAGAGGAGAGACTTTTTGGAAATAATCATCACCGCTCCAGTTTCCCTCGAGATTGCTTCTTTTTTCTATCCTTAATAGTGGAGTTATAGTGATAAAGCACTGAATCCGTTTCAGCTACCATCCATCATCGAACTCAGCCCGCTTGCTAGCGCTGATAGTTCTGCAACTACTGTTTATCTGGCTTGTGTTTAGATGCGCGACAGCTGATATACAGGAGTCGAAGTGCACTTGTACATCCTCTGTCTGAAACTAGTTTCCATCATCCTGTCCGAAGCTGCGCGTTCGGCGCGTCCGCAAGCGCGCGGTTCTGTTGCTGTCGACATGCATCGATTCCTGGAGGCCCGATGATTATACACGGCTGCCGTAATGGTCGACTTCGTCACTATTCTGTACTTGTGCAGCTGTACCATTCAGGCTAGGGTGCTTGCCTCCTGGTGATCGCTCGCGGCATATTCGCGCATATCTAAGAAACGTGATATCATTCGCTGCCCTCTTCTATTCCACTTTCTCGTACATATGGATCGTGACGGGGGAATTCGTAGCAGGTCATCAAAGTTGCGTACCTCTTCTGACCCCCTGTAGACCGCTATTTAGTGCTCTGCTTACCGTGGACATCGATCACTACATTCACGTTCCTACATTTCCTCAGCGGTTGCTCTCCGTCCCGGGCTCGGTTCGTTCCAGAGCATATAAGTTGGCATCTATCTGAGAGAGCGGTACTGAGATCCGTACTTGGAGAAGGATGAACTGCCTCAGAGTCGTACTGCCATATACTCCTCCATGAACAGAAGCTAGGAGACGGGCGAGCATGTATTCTTCAGAAATCTTCACTTCCACATGATTAGCTCTTCATATTAAGGATAGAAAAGCAATCCGTCGAGGACCACTGGGCGTTTAGATTATTTTCCAAAAAGTTCTCTTTGGTGCGCCAGTTCCCACAAGTTGGTTGCCCAATTCACACAATAAACTCTGCAGGAGGTCAATGTATTGTGGAATATCCAACTCAATCTGTCGATAGCACACTAATCAGTGAATGGAGAATAGTTTGGCACATCCAGAGGAAGTTTCCCAGGCTAAAGTTACTTTCTTCTCGGTCAACCCATTATTTCATTAAACTGTTTATATGAGCTGGGCGCAAATCAACATAAAAATGTTCTACCATTGGTCATATGCGGGGCCAACCTTCAAAGATTGGCTAAAAATTTATCCAAACTTAACCATATTGCTGGACAATGTGGGACAACATACAAGGGTACGTTGCTTTCATTCTTGTGGTCATGCCCCCAAGCCGAAAAACAAATTGGAAAGTGATACAAAATGTGGTTAGTGCGGAGTTAAACTGGAAGCAAAATTTATTTTGTCCTGTAGTTTTATTTTTCCTTTTAGGAATTAATAATAATAATTATTATACCGTATAAATAAGTATATACTATATATATATATATATATATATATATATATATATATATAGTGATATATATACACACACACACACACATACATATACGTGTGTGTGTGTGTGTGTGTGTGTGTGTGTTGCGTGTGCTGTACTGTTTAGCTTCCTTTTCGGGTCGTCATACGTTATCCACGTCATTGTAAGTTGCTGTTAAAGTTGTAGCCAATCGTTCAGCCAGAAATCCCATTGTCTGCCATCTCAATCAGGCTTCCTGTATGATGTGGGTCTCACAGCTCCTGGTTTTTCAAATTCTAGGGCTGCGTCCATTCTGCATTGGCTTAGGGAGCCCTGGTGTCTGTTCATTGGACTTTGGAGTTTATTGATTGGTAGTTTTTGCCGTTTCTTCTGTATCTGTTTTGTGAGCCTTTGATTGGCTGCGAACACTCTGTTCTTGTGAATTGGGGCTTTCCAAGTGCAGCTTGGCTTCGTGTGAAGAGACGGCTGCATTCAATTGGAGCAAGCTAGGTTTCACCTGGGTGCTGGTGGGGGGTGTTTGAGTTGAGGCATCAGAGGGAGTCTGTCGTGCCACAAATTGTAAAACTTAACGCTTGTGAGACACTGAACCCACATTACCAAAACTCATACAGGAAGAAGCCTGATGGATGGCAGATGAGATTTTCTGCTGAAACGTTGCTACAACTTTAAAAGCACTACAATAACGTGGGATAATACCCGAAGGAAGCTGAACAGCACATATAGTATATAATAGATGTAGATTGTATAGAAGTAGTCTGTATTAGAAAGTATTGGATAGGATACATAAAGGTATAATGTTACAGTACTGTTTATTAAGTAAAGGTAATATGTATAAAGGAAAAAAACCCAATAAAGTGAAGAAGAGAAGAAGAAGGAGAAGGAGAAGGAGGAGGAGGAGAAGAAGAAGAAGGAGGAGGAGGAGGAGGAAGAAGAAGAGGAAGAAGAAGAAGAAGAAGNGGAGGAGAAGAAGAAGAAGGAGGAGGAGGAGGAGGAAGAAGAAGAGGAAGAAGAAGAAGAAGAAGAAGGAGAAGGAGAAGGAGAAGGAGAAGGAGAAGCAGCAGCAGCTGGGGGCATTGATGTTCCCACCTGCTTGTAAAATAAGAACTATAGGAGAAAATGACAGAACCTGGAGGTTAAAAAGGGATCAGTCTGGAATACAACCACAAGCAGACTAACCCAACCCCACCTCTCTCTTGAATTCTGTGGACCCTAATCTAACTTCAAGCAGTTGAAAAGATTTCTGTCTATAGGCTGTTTAGCAATACATCAATTTAATTAGACCTTCATGTGTGGATCTGGTCTTTCGCACCTGATAGGAATGATGAAGCTGTGAAAATGGGAATTCTTTGCGTATTCTGCCCCTGTCTCCTTTATATGCCCCCTTCATAGGAGTGGGTGGGTAGAGAGGAAGGGACATTTTTCCTTGATTGCCCTTTGCAACAGCTGGCATTAGTCAGAGAACAGCTGCTTTCCAAACTAAGTGGTTTGCAATCAAGCACTATTGGTGTAGGGGGATAAGTCCCTTACCCAGAGGAGCAGGAGATTTAGTCAACCACATCCACCAAAAACCCAAGTAATTTAGCAATGCTTTGATCCCATTTCTTTTAACTTTCAGCAGGCAGGAAAAGAGTTCCTCCCACCCACCCACCGTCCTAAAGAGTTTTGTGCATGTGTCTGTGAGATCAGGAGAAGGACCGATGGATAAACCATAAATATCACAGATACTTTGTAAATGATCCCCTCAAATGACAAATGAGAAACTGATGCCCTCCAGATGTTTTCAATTTATTTCCCACCACGGCCAAGAGCATGTAATTTCAACCATGTCTGAAGAACTCCAGGTCAGGAAGAAACTAGACTGTGGGCATTTTCTGTCCAATGGGGGGGAAAAAAGCTAGCAGATCTTTCTCTGGTCTTGCAGCTTCTTCCTGGTGGCATTACATTTTCATGGGCAGCAGGGAATTGTTAATGTTTTCTCCCCAAACCCCAGAAGGATTTTTCTTCCGCCTCCCTCCTTCGGCTTTCTGCAGTTAATTTTATATGGGGAGGGTTTCCTTGGCAATGTTTGGATGCCAGAAAAAACAAGCTGGTCTGGATCAGAGAACCTCTCACTTTTATTGCTAGAAATAAAACTTCTGGAAAGAAAGAAGGGAAGGGGGAAGAGAGAGATAAGAGCTGAATAGGCAGGTTTCTTTCTCTCATTGCTGCCTCTGAAAATTGCTGGTTTTTTTTTTTTTTCAGAACTGNGGTTTTTTTTTTTTTTCAGAACTGCTCTCATAACCCTATTTTGGCTGCCCACCTTATAGCAGGTTGCACATTGTCTAGGCCAAAGGAGTCACTGATAAAATATCAAATTACAAGCCTTCTTCATAGAGGAGGAAGAGAGGCACCTCCATAGTTATGTTTGCAAGTAGCACCAAGTATTCAGAAACAACAACAGTCTAAATTAGTGTTTCTCAACTTTAGTGATTTAAAGAGAACTCAATGCCCAGAATTCCCCAGTCAGCAGGATATTTTAAAAAACATTGAGACTCTAGAAATAGTGTAGAGAAGAGCAACAAAACTGATTAGGAGACTGGAGGCTAAAACATATGAAGAATGGTTGCAGGAACTGGGCATGGCTAGTATAATGAAGAGAAGGACTGGTAGTGTTCCAATATTTGAGGTGCTGAGACACAGAAGGGGAGTCAACCTATTCTCCAAAGTACTAGAAGGCAGGACAAGGACAATAGAAGGATAGAAACTAATCAAGGACCACCTAGAATAAAGGAGAACTTTCCTGACAGTGAGAACAATTAACCAGTGGAACAGCTTGCTTCCAGAAGTTGTGGATTCTGAAGGTTTTTTAAGAAGACTTGGACAGCTATTTGTCTGAAATGTGTAAGGTTTCCTGCTTGAGCAGTGGATTGGACTTGAAAACCTCCAAGGTTTTCTTCCAACTCTGTTATTTTGTTAGCTTAAACTCATTAAGTGTCAGCTGCAAATAACCAGGAATATTTATGGAGTTCAAAGCACAGAAGAATTTATTATTGCTACCTATACACAAGAATCTAGTCAACTAATGGTCAAAGCTAAATTGGTGCTAGATAAGGGTCAACAGAATTCAGGGGCGGGGGAGTGAGACTGGACTTTGGTCTCTTGTGGCAATGTAATAATTCCAAACTGATGACACATTTAACCCTACCTTCCAACTTAACTTGCTCTACTCCTACAGTAAAGTTCAGAAACACTGGTCTAAATCATATGAAGGCTAGGCAACAAAGCTTCAAGGTATCATTAGATTCCATCCCAGCCATTAGCTATCTTGAGAATTCCAGAAGCTCACAATGCTGTTTCTAGAACATCTGGCTCTGGCTCTTGCAGGAGGATGTTAGGCATTGTATCATGGCCCCAAGACTCTGTTGCTCCAGCTAATACCCACTTTATCCATTCCAGCTACAAACAAGCTTGGCTGAGTTATTACCTTGTAGAACTAATGATCTGGAAATCAAAGGTTTTGCACTCTTCTCTAGGGCTTTCCTCTCTATACCAATTCTTTATCCTGATTAGAGGCCTCCTCTGCCCCTCCCCCTTTTTTAAAAAAATGGCAACACCTGACCCATTGGTGGTGGACAAATGGAAGAGATTAAGAAGACAAAGGAGTTTGTAACCTGAAATCCTCATTTAGTTGCAGAATCACCAGCTGGGTTTCTAAGGCAACAGAAAGAGGCATATTCTTCCTAAACTGCTCTCGCACACTGGTCAGGAGATCGGGCTCTTTTGTGTCACTTGTTTAAAAAAATTACACAAAGCAATACTTTCTTTAAAACAAAAAAGAAGAAGAAGAGTTGAGTGCCCAGAGTCTACTAGGGAGGCCTTAGCGAGTCAGCTGAGCCTAAGAGCCAATTGGCTCCCATACCCTCCTCTACCTCTAGCGTGTGGAGCTCAAGGCTGGGCTCCTGCAACGTCTTGCTGATTGCAGGAGTGAATCTGGGCTCCTGCAACGTCTTGCTGATTGCACTCATGCATGTCACTAAAGACATCCCACAGTTTCTCTCCTGCGTGGGAGATTTGACAGGGCAGCTGGGGTGGAGAGGGGGAAGATCTAGTGATCAACCCCCTTCTTTCACGACGGGTGCATGTCCCTCATGCTCAAAGCTTGGCAGGTGCAACAGATGTATCCGTCTGAAGCCAGCTCCTTTGCCATGATTGATTTTTCGGCCCCCTTCCTTCTTCGCCTTGTGCACACTTTCACTGCTGACTGTTACTGGGAAATTCAATTGTGTGTGAACTTTTCGTTGCCCTTTGTCTGTTTGCTATTTCCCAGTCGATGGAGAGTAATTAGGGCTGTAAATAATGGGCAGAGCAGGTAGCTCTCTGGGCTGATGGAGTTTGGCCACTTCTTTGGTTGAGAATCTGGGGAATAGAAAGATGCCTTTTTCAGGAAACTGGCACGATAACCTAACACTGATGCTTTTTTTTTTTTTTTTGCCTCTGACAATTTGCTGCTAAGAAGGGCAGTAGATCAAGCAAGCTGTTTATGTGTAGGAGCAGAGGTTGGTGATATTTTCAAGCTCCAGGTACCATCATGCAGTGTCATATAATAGCTCTGGTTTCTCCTCCAACTTAGCTGAAATCTCACCAGAGCCAGTGTGGTTAGTGGTTAAGACACCAGGAAGCGTGAGTCTGTGAGTTCTAGCTCTACCTTAGGTATGAAAGACAGCTGGGTGATTTGGGGCCAATCACCAGGAGACTGGGAGTTCTAGCCCTGCCTTAAGCATGAAAGCTAGATAGGTGACTTTGACCCAATCATTCTCTCTCAGCTGTACTCACCTCACAGAGTGGTTGTTGTGGGGAAAATAGGAAGGAACCTTTGCCACCTTGAGTTATTTGTAAAAATAAGAAAGGTAAGATACAAATAAATAATAATATGCTTGCCAGAATTTGCATGATTACAATCATTGTCCTCCAGATCTCATGTGAGAAAGTCAGAATCACCTAAGACTCAACAATCTCAGAAGATTTCAGCTTTTCAATTATTTTTGAGGGAAAAGCTGTGGGGAATTTTAGAATACAGTGTGCAACCTAACACCAAGTAGAAGGATGTTGTCCTGCTTCAGTCAAAATTAAGACTTCAGACATATAAATATTTACTCATCTTTGCAATTTAAGAAATCACCAAATATGTGGGGGCAAAATCTGCTTAATCTAGTCTTTTTATGTTTTCTTTAGTGGCAGGAAATCAAAGCTAAGCCTACCTCTTAATTGTGGGCATTAATCACAGTGACAGCCAAGTATAAGGACAGCCACATCAAAAGGGGGCATTTGCTTTTGAACTTTCCCCTTCACAAAATTACTTTCCAGCCCACAGTGGAATCAAAGTGGGCCTGAATGAGAATCACTTTATCTGTCCAGGAAATGTTTGGCTCAGATCCAAAGGTGAATGATCTCCAGTTTCATGCAGTTTGTAAGCCACCTTAGCGATTCTTTAGGGAGCAATAGATGATTTTTAAGTACAGAGAATAACTAATTATGATATGATCTGGGTTTGCAGGCTGTCTGCTGATCTGAAACCTCTAGGCGTTCCTTGACTAGTTGATCATTTAAAAAAAAAAAAAAAGCTTCCTATAGAGACCAATACACATTTTTCAAATCACCCTGAAAAATATTAGTAAAATTAAAAAGAGCCATTCCCGGCTGTTTATGAAACGCTTCTAAAACACTGCTTCTAAAACTTTAGGGCATCAAATGTAATAGCATTTATTTTTCTGCTACTTTTTAGGTAGACATGGTGCTTTTATAAAGGAAAACTTAAAACAACATAAGGAATTCAAAGAGCATTAACCCAAAGACACACGAAATCTGGACTAGTCAGACTAGTCAGAAGATGGAGGAGAGAACAGATTGTCCTCTGTTTCTCCAAAATTTCCCATTAGCATTAGGATAAAGCAAGCAGGACACCATCAGCGCACTAAAGAGCATTATCAGCAGACTGGGAGAAGCCCAAAGCCTGGCAGTTTAACGGGGGGGTGGGGGGGGTGGAGAGAAAATCTGAGATGGAGCTGGGGAAGAAATCCTAAGGTATCTCAGTAGGAGGTGAATGTGCTTAGCAGCCATAGAAAATATACTCGAGGGGGCGGGAATGGGAAGTCAGGAAGGGTTGATATGGAACATTGTATTGTGGATGGGTGGATGAAAGTCTAAATGTGTTCTTTCCACATGGCTGCCTTTTATTTCTGATCCCATTGCATTTTGCTTCTCCAGTCCTGCAGTCCAGCTCTCTTTAGAAAACCCCATCACTTCCTTTTACTTCCAGCAAATGTTTGTGTCAGTATGCTGACCGAAAGAAGTCGGATAATATTTCAACTTCGATTAATGGCTGTTTCTCTGAGGACAGAGTTGCTCTTATAATCCTTCAAGTAACCCCTTCCTGCCCACCCGCAGTTCTCTTTCCTCTCTCCTCCCTCTGCTCATACGCTTCAGTTTTGCCTGTGTTCAATAAGGTAGTTATTTAGTGTCATTGCTCATACTGTCAGAGCAAGCGCCCTCCAGCGCAACTGATCAATCAGATTGATCCACCATAAAATTGGCACTGACACCGAGTGCATGGAGAAGAACGAAAGACTTCTCAACTAAGGCGTGGGTTGCTGATTTGGATAGCCCAGCTGCTGGCTTTTTTTTTACAGCTTATAAAAAATTCTTTTGCTTCTAAATATGTATTTGACAAAGTTGGCTGGAACTGTATTGGTTGGATATATGCGAGCATGGCCTTCGTCTTGCAATAGATAGACAATGGCTAGAATAATGAAATAGTGCTGGATCAGTTCTGCCATTGACACGAATTCAATTGGTGATGACCTCTGTCAGTGGTTAGGTTAATACCTCAAGCGAAGTCATGACCTGTTTTAATCATACCATATTGAACAAACTGTTGTGGGAGGTTCACACATCATCCTGAGCTATAAACCATGGTTTATGATCCACAGTGGCTAAGAACATACTAAGCCAAAGCTATGACTTGACATAAGGTGTGAACCAGAAGTGGTATGTAGCAGTTTCTGACCAGTTCTGGAGAACCACCGGTAGGAGACATTTTGAGAAGTTTGGAGAACTAGCCAATACCATATCTGACTGGCTCCACGTCCATCTATTCTCTGCCTCCCAAGTCCCAGCTGATTGGCTGGGTCTTCTTTTGTTGCCCTGCACAGGAGAACGGATCTGGAAAGCAGGTTAGTGGGGTGGGGAGGGAATGGAGATTTTACAGTATCCTTCCCACCAAGCCATGCCATGCCCACCAAGCCACGCCCACAGAACCGGTAGTAGGAAATTTGGAATCCCACCACTGGTGTGAACCGAGTTAATAAATGAAGAAATTCCATTGAGAGAGTGGGCAGAGAAGAAAAAACATGATCATGACTAATAGCTTCTTCCCATTTAAACAATGAGCAGCACATAGCTGTGGTCAAGAATACTAGAATCTGAGAGCTTGTGAGGACAAGCTTCCCTGACACCAAGAAAGGACCATGGTTAAAGGAAAGAGCAAATCTAACAGATATGGGTAATCACAGGATTATCCTGACTCTAGACATAGAGACCAGCACCATTAGACACAACTTGACTCCTAGACCTCAAGCAGAACCTTTCTCAATCTTACCTGGAGATGCAATGCATTGAAAGTACAATTTTGTTTGCCTGCAAAACATGCTCTTCCACCAAGCTATTCCCACCCCCCAAACACAGATCTGAAGATGACAAATGAGGAGTATTAATTTACTTATACCACTAGAAGAGCTGTGTTGTGGATGATAGCAGATTGTGTATCATCCATTGAAGATATAGCATAATATAGTGGTTGTTATGCCCTTGTTGAAGTCTGATTCTGAGGGAGAGATTGAGCAGCTGACAGGGAGTGGGAGTGTGGCTCCGGTGGCTGTGGAAGAAATGGGGGAAAGGCACAGTCCGGCTGGGCATTCAGAGGAAGACCCAGGGCCATCCCCTCTTCATCCTAGGGCATACAGGGACGAATGGATAAGGGAGCAACATGGCTTATGAGAGAGAAGAAGGCCCTGATCCCTTTCATTAGTTGCAGCTGGGAGAACAGGATATAAGTGGGGCTCCTTGCTGGAAGCAAAGCATGCATTATCTTGGTCAAGGCTTATCTGGGTTTTGGCATCCTCCCAACTATGGGTGCTGAGTTATCCTTTGAAAGTCTGCAATTTATCATCTTGGCCCACCATGTTAATTACTTCAGTGTGGTTTGTGTTGGTTTTTTATTTCTAATTACTTTAGATTCCGACTGCATTTCTGCCCTTTGTAGACGTTTTTTTTGAAGAATTTGTTATTAATTGGACATTGGGGCCAAGTTGGAGGTGTCAAAGGGAATTTATTCTACTTTTGTAACTTTGTTATTTTTGTGTCATGCCCCAGGTCATCACAATGATTAAGGTTTTTGATTGGGACCAAGTAGATACCCACTCCATTATAAAGTGTGCCAGGTGATTTTGGGCCAGTTGCTATTTCTCATTATGAATCATCTCCCTGGGTTATTTTGGGGAGATGTCTCCAGACATCATCATCTCATTTTGATTATCAGGGAAGGTGAAATGCAAGTGTCATAATGTAGATGATATAATCTGAATTATGATATTTTTAATTTTTATTGCTCTTGTGCATCTTGGGAAAGAGAACAACTGATAGAGGCAGCATTAAGGAGAAGTTGGTTCCCCACCATCACTACTCATGCTGCCTGTAGCAGGACTCATAGCTTGTTCTAGTCCTTCCCAGTATGGTACCCAAATGGTCGCCCTTCATTGAAAGAAAAGAGATTTTCTACATAAAGACCTCCATTTACAACCATTCATTTAGTGACCATTCAAAGTTACAATGGCACTGAAAAATGTGACTTATGAATTTTTTCAGAGTTTGTAACTTCCCTATGATCATGTGATCAAAGTTCAGGTGCTTAGCAATTGGTTCATAAAATCATGTGATCACTTCTTGTGACCTTCTGACAAGTAAAGTCAATGGAGAAGCCAGATTTACTTAACAACCGGTTTACTGACTGATCAACTGCAGTGATTCACTTAATGGCTATGGCAAGAAAGGTCTTAAAATGGGGCAAAACTCATTTAACAAATGGCTCACTTAACAACAGAAATTTTGGGCTCAATTGAGATTATAAATTGAGGACAATATAGTGCAGGTTATCATGAAGTCTGGAATCCTTGCAGAATGAACTATGAAGGGGACTTTAGAAATGCTTTAATTTGGCAGTGACTAGATTGAATGATAAGGACAGAAGGCAAGTTTGATTTTTCTGTTCGATCCTCTTTCAGCACATCACAGCACATGATTAAACAGCTAGGAGTGTTGCACACATTTGCATGTAAAATCAAAGAACACAAGTTTTCTTTCATATATACAAATACATATATATTTTTATATTTTACAAAGGTCTTGGAAATTAGAGTACTGTATATGGTTCTAAATATCTCTCATCTTTTTCAATGTCTGTGCAGATGTTAGGCAAATACTTCTAACATAAACAACGTATTGAGCAAAATTATTTAACAGCAGTCAAACTGATTTCTCACTATTAGATCTTGGCTGAATGTTTTGTATCATTGGCTGATTACATATTTCTTTAACCATGTTCCAATAGGAGGCAAATTCTTGAGGGCTTGCAAGGCTGGGGTGAAGAAAAGAACATTTCTGCAATGTTAATTCTACCTTGGTCCTAGTCTCTGCACAAGAAATAGTTTAATGCGTTTTCTTCCTCTATAGCAAACAATTTATGTGTAAAAAGAAATAATGGCTTCATTTTGATGACTGAGGGGACAGCAAGGAAAGGAAAGCAAGGCACTTCATTGTGTTCACTCTGCTTACAGTGATAAATCATCTCTAACTATTGTCCCCCCTTCTCTGCAACTTTGCATCCCGCAGATATGATTCACACATGCAGATTTAACATTTTGTGTTAACAGCATGTGTGAAGGAGACATTATGAATCTTGCATCACTGTGAGGGTGTGCGGTGGCTCACTCCCACGGGTGGGTCCCAAAATCCCTGGCACTCTTGAACAAGGGCCATGGCCAAGTTTGTGCTTGCAAAGAACACTTCACCATCTGAGTAGAAGTCAAGAAGGCAGTTAGATCTTGTTTCCTTGCTGGCATGGGAGAGGAGCCATCATCCCATCTGATGTCCACAGCTTGTTTAGGAGATTTAAAATATTTTATGTAGTTCACACACAGTTCTGTCTTCTAATAGAAGGAAATGTGTGCCTAGAAAACATCAAAGGAAAAGGCGCGGGTAACTCTCACTGCTGCTTAATTCTACCAGATGATAGACTAGAAAATAATAGAATTCTTTATTGGCCAAGTGTGATTGAACACACAAGGAATTTGTCTTGGTGCAAATGTTCTCAGTGTACAAAAAAGAAAAGATACATTCATCAAGAGTCAACAATCATAAGGTACAACACTTAATAATAGTCATAGGGTACAATAAGCAATCAAATCATACTAGGAAGCAGTCAATATAGATCAGGATGGTCTTGCTGTTGTTCATACCTTCCCTGGACCCCCACTGTTTTAAATTACCCATAATGCTCCTGGTGACCATCAGAGACATTTTGAAAAGGGAAAAACTGAATATCCCAGGAAACATTTCAATGATGTACTGCCAAGAGTGAGGACCCACTAACTTGGAGAGCACCCAACAGAAGCTGCATTGCTAACAACTTAGATCTGAAGTCCTTTTGTCCACCTGATCAAAATAAGGTGAATGTGGAGAGGCAAATCAGATTAAGTAGAAACTGTCCAGCAAGGCACAGATGAAAATTGAATCTACAGAGCCACATCTAGTCCTTTATGTACAGCAGATAGGAGAAAACGGCGTGAGAATTAAGAATTTGAACTGCGATTGCAATATAAATGCACCTCATGTTCAGTGCACAGCAATTGTGGAATTCTTTCATAATGGGTTTGTCCCTTTTTTACAATAAATATTATTTCACATTTTGGGATTCTTGGTGCCTGCTTTAATTGGTCCCATTCTGCCAGTCATGCACAGCGGTTCTGTGATTCTTCCAGTTATCTTCTAACCTGCTGCTCAAAGAAATGTTTGTGTCTTCGCTCAATTTGGGAAGAGGTTGGTACTAAAATAAAATACAGCACAGGTATTCCTTGACTTACAACCACAATTGAGCCCCAAATTTCTGAGTTTTGCCCCATTTTGCAACCTTTCTTGCCACAGTTGTTAAATGAATCATTGCAGTTGTTAAGTCAGTAAGCCTGTTGTGAAGTGATTCTGGCTTCACCATTGACTTGGCTTGTCAGAAGGTTGCAAAAGGTGATCACATGACCCCAGGGACACGGCAACCTTCATAAACATGAGCCAACATGAGCATTTGAATTTGGATCACATGATCAGGGGGACACTGCAAGGCAAATGTGAAAACCACCTTTTTCAGTGCCGTTGTAACTTTGAACGGTCGCGAAATGAACTGTTGTAAGTTGAGGACTACCCATAACAAGCTACAAGAGAAAAGCTTCTGCTTTTCATTAGAAACTCTTCTTGCCTCTCTCAGATCAGACAGGTGATGGGTTACATCAAAGGTGCACATCACCACCTTCATTGCTTTTTGTCACTTCCTGGCAGTACAACTCCAGGCAATCAATTAGTGCCTTGCCCTTAATTGACTGCTTAATTACATGTTACTAAACAAGCTGGTAGATTTGAATGTCATCACCTGTAGCTCAGATGCTGGTAAGGATCTGTCAAGAAGGCTTTCGAAATGCAAGAAAGATCAGTCCCCCATTCACTCCACTTAAAAATATCACATAAGAAGTGAATAAAAAAACCCAGAAACAAGTGTATTGGTAAGAGTCTCTGTACCTAATGATGTGCTGTCTTGGTTTTGTCTTGCATGAAGTAACAACTGATCGCATTCCACCAATTATTCGCCGGGGTCCTGTGAATCAAACCCTTGCCATAGAATCTACAGCGCTGCTACAGTGTCACGTGACTGGGAACCCGCTCCCCAGTATCCAGTGGCTGAAAGATGGACAGCGGATTGTGGGCAGTGATCCAAGAATGAGCCTGTTGGACAATGGAACGCTACAGATTACAAATCTGCAGGTACGATACCCCTCCCTTAGACAAAATAATTAATGTTGTTGGTGGTTTGTTCTCTTCTGAACATTTTGTCACCAAGCTAGATCATAACACCCTCAGTGGGCCTTCGGTTGAAGCATCTTGTTCCAGTTCTTCACCGCTTACATTGATCTCATGTGGTCATGTGGTTGGTGGGTCATTTGACTGGCTGGTCATGCTATGTGTGAAATCCCCTTGAGGATGACATCAGCCTGGTGAGGAAATGTTTGGAAGGTAAACAGTAACCTTGTAGAAGATAACCACCACCACCATCTACCACCCAATCTACAAATATTTTCTATCATTTCTAAAATAAGCAACAATCTTCCTTCTCCCTTGGAGTAGACCCACCAGAATGTTTTTGGGGTTTTCCCACAGTTTCCCAGCCATGCATGTAACATGACTGATGGGAGGACCTTGCTGTGCCTGTTGCATTTGCTTTCTTATCTCAGGGGTGTATGAGTTGAGAAGATTCACCTTTGCACAGTGGCAACAAATCAGGAAAGGGAGAATGTCCAGGTTACTTTTTCCAGGCACTTTTAATTGGGGTTTGGATAGGTAGAGATGTTCTGATGAAGGTATAGGATAATAGCATATTTATTTCTTTGCAGTGAGATAAAATTGTCAGGGTGAAATCTGTCTCTTCCAGTAATGTACAAGGACATTCACAAATATTGTATAGCTGCGTGCCTTTTCTTTAAAAACCATAGCTACAATCATATTTCTTCTTCTTCTTCTGATAGTTTGCATGTGAAAAAGTAGAGCAAATGGTAACACCATTTTTTACATGGTTATGAGAGCAAAAGGAAATTGTGTAAGGAAGGGTCTTAGATGCTGCAACATTTCTTCAAAAAGTAAGATTTAATGTCTCTAACTTGAACTTCTTCATTCCCCCTGGGGTCCACCAGCTCCTTCCAGCCCTCATTTCAAATCTTCCTTCAGACCAATCCTTTCCCAATTCTTCAGCCAAATGCTTCCTTCAGAGCATTTTTGCTCTCCACTTCTACTCTCCTTTCCCATGGTACCTACAACAGCAGCAATATATTTTATTAAGGCCATTGGCCAATTCTCCAATGCAACAAAACCCTCAGCAAAATCAGATAATAAGATTAGCTTGATGCAATCTGTAGAGTTACAACCACAACACAACAGCAATATAAAAAAATACTTCGCAACTGTTATGTATGAGCTCATATCTATAAGGTATTGGGTAACTTTAAATACATTTTTTTCTGAGAGTCTCAGTACTAGTGGACTTATAAGTTGCTTCTATACTGCATATCCCAAGAGACATTGCAAGTAGAAGGACCTTTGTCATGATTTCCAAGGCACCAGAATCATGAGACAATGCCCAACCTGGTTGTTTTTTCTCCCATTAACTCCCCCTTCTTCTGGCTTTCCTTTGTCTCTTGCTTTGCCTTCACTTCTCCTGTACTTTCTCCACTTTTACCTCACCAGTGGTGGGCTACCTGGTAGGATTCATTCATTATGCTGTCATAATTTGCTTTACCATGATTTGCAGGATAAATCAGAATTGACCGGAAAACTCATTAGTAGCAACAGCACTTAGAATTATATATGACCCCATAATGCTTTAATGGACACTCTGGGCTGTTTACAATTAAAAGCATTATTTGCATATTGACCCAACAATCTGGTTCCTCATTTTAGCAACCTCAGAAGGATGAAAGGCGAGTCAACCTTGAGCCCCATCAAGATCAAACTCCATGCTGTGGGCAAAGTTTGCCTGTAATACTGCATTTGCCTGCAGTACTGCACCACCAGGTCTCCAAATACCCATTCTAGTTCACCCAACGTGCTAAGCCAAATTCAAACCAAATAAGGTACACCTTAGGAATCATGTAAGCCATTTGCTTTCCAAATATTCTTGGTAGAATTCCCACTGGATTCAACCCATTACCTTCCCAGTGAACCATTTGACGACTATTTTTATGCAATCAAGTCAATATGAGATTATGCTCTTTCCCTTCCTTCTCCCAGTTCTAGTATTTTTTAATTTTGTGAACCCTCCGATCTTCCTCCCAGCTCATGACTTCTTGTATCTGGGAAAATTCAATCTCTCTAGTGAACTACCCAGCTAGTAATTGAATGCCACAACCTAGCTAGGGATTAAATTGCTTGCTTTCATAACTGTGCTAAATAGCTCAGTAATGAAATTACTCAATAAAAGAGAGACTGTAATTGCATGGTTCAGAAGTTGAAAAAGAATTCTTAAATACTCCTGAAAGCTAACATAGAGAATGGGCCCATAAGCTACTATGTACTTATTAAGAAATTAATGTTGTTAACAGGCAATAAGCAATTCCTTTGTTTTACTGGCTAAAAACAGCTGAATGCAATTTTCTTATCCTTAACAAAGTAAATATCAGTTAACAAAGAACAACGCCTGCCAAATCAATCCCTTTGCAATGCAGCTGAATCTGAAAACCATTTTGTGGCAAATGCCATTATGAGCAAAGTTATAACATAACTTTCTGCCAAGAACTCAATTGTAATTAACTCTTTTTAACCAGGGTTCTCTAGCCAGAGTTATTTACTGTCCAGTCACTTTAATCTTTTCAGAAAAACCATAATTGTCTCAGTGCAATGATAGAATGAAGTCAATTATACTACTTTTTGTGGTTCATGTTCAAAGCTGAATTTCTAAACCAGGAATATCTTAGTTCAGAGAGGGACATTATTTTGCTTCTTGGAATGATATTTGGGGATGTAGCTTTTTTAAAAAAAACTAAATATATTCTTTAAGATATTTCTAGAGATTTAATTTGCTTATTTTAAGTGTTAAAGATCACATTGGAGAAAACTATACTTTGGTTACTGAATTCCAATAATAAATACCTAAGAAGCTCTGGAATCTTCAACAAGACCTCCTATATCCATGGACATGATCATCCAATCCTAGATATTAACTGGGTTTTTTAGTATATAATGCAGTTTATAAACCCATGTTTTATGGCTTCTTGTGCTGAGTGAAGCAAGCTATTCTGTTTTTCTCCAGCTATGTTTTTTTGTAACACATGAATCTAGCTTCTGTGACATTTTAGGCCCAATCAGCAGAACATCAGAAGAGCCACAGTGTAATAATCAATATCTGAACATGGCTCTACTTTGTATAACAGGGCTGACATTCTGGATTCTAGATTTAGTTTTTCAAAGAAGAATTCAATCTGGTTCTTGTCTACTTTTGTCCATGAAGTCTCCTTAGATAGTTTTGATTGTGGGTTTAATGCATTTTGGTAGGGACTCAACTTTGGTTACCTTGTTGAATCAAGTATTGGCTAAAGTAAACGTCCTTTGATAGTACTTTCATCCACTAATCCCAACTGATAAATGCAGTTCTTGGAAGGAAAGCATAATTTTGGAACTGAATTATTGGGGCCAATTAACCCAAATGCTGATGATGTCAGGACCTTGGAGAGCCATTCTGGAAAGTAAACAATGAGACCGAGACCTTCAAAAAGATAGAAGCAAAGCCTCTTATTAATAGTAATCATTGTGGTGATTACCTGTCTTCTAATTAGTCTTCATTATATATTTTTCCTGTCCTGTGCAAAAGAGAATGTTCATTAACCAGTGTCAACACCTTGTCGTCTGTATATACCTTCACCATCATGCTGCCTGATGTGGTGTTGGAAGTATTAGTTGTTAAATCTTGTAGATACAGTTCTAACACATGTGGAAAGCTGCGATAAAGCCAGAGGTCTCACAATATTTCTGTAGGAGGGCCTTCCAGTTGAAAAGCATCTTAATAGTTGACAAGACAAATGTTTGTGTCTTGCTTGTTTACCTCTTTTCAGAAATTAACTATTTCCCCAGTGAAGCATTGTATATATTTTGATGCATTACAATCACACTTGGTTAACGGTTTCAATTTCCCACTGATTCAGTGAGTCTAAAGTCTCTCAGCACTTTCACATAATCACCCTCAGTATAAGTTAATTTATGAATATTTACAATACTGCAGAAGGAGGTGTGTGCATGTGTGTTTTGTAGATGTGAAGATGCCAAGAGATGCTCATTCCATTGGGAGATGGGGGTTGTAAACCACCCTGCTGTTATAAATGCATTGCAGTGGATATAATGCATCAACATAATTTGATAGCTTTGAACAGATTGATAGTTGGGCAAAAAATCATTATCTGCGTAAAGGCAGACATGGGGACCACAAAGCGTTTGCTTTCATGCTGTTCTGATGGCCCTCTAGAGCCAGATCCCACATATGAAGAAGATACATCCAGGACATTCATTCAGATAGGAAAACCAACAAAGACTTTTGTTGCATTTTGAAAAGGAACACACTTATTATGGCATGAGGACTTGTCATTTTCACCTACCTAATATCCCTGACTCCACCCTGCTCATAAACACATATCAGTTAGATTTGACTTAAGCCATTTGTTATATATTCTATAAGACTAAGTAGCTTTGCAAAGCTAAAGGTCAAGGCAATTTCCCATCAATTGCAGATGCTTCCAGTTTTAAAAGTCCAATTCACAATGGGAATGGCTCCACCCATCATGCAAATGTTGCTAGGAAGAGTTGCATTGATACAACTCTCAACAAGGGCAGCAACAAAGATTTTGATT
Organism: Laticauda laticaudata; assembly: GCA_004320025.1. Lineage (NCBI taxonomy): Eukaryota > Metazoa > Chordata > Lepidosauria > Squamata > Elapidae > Laticauda > Laticauda laticaudata. The sequence continues at coordinate 10,319 of BHFT01074039.1, read as the reverse complement.
CTTCTTTAGTCAATGATTCTAGAAATGGAACCTGCAACCTTCTGCTTATAGATCAAGGATTCTGCATCAAGCTGTGGCTCTGAGCATCTGATTTTCCTGTTGCATAATTTGAATCTTGAATTGAGGCAGATGTACTGTAAAAGCCCAGAGACAAGGGGACAATCCCTCCCACATTACAAGATCTTAGCTAAACATTTTAGAGCTCATAGCATTACACATTGCATTTCCTTGTAACAATTCCAAACTGGGCTAGTCCAATCTGCTTTTTCATGCACTAGAGTCAAGTACAATGACAGGGTAATGTGAAAGTTATTCATGAATTACTTATCAAAACACAGACCAAATGCTAAACATTTGTTTAAAAATTAATGCCAGCAGGCAGCAGGGAGTGAAATATTTCACGTTAGTTTTGTGCTTTCATTGTGTCAGAGTCAGGAGGTTAATGCATCAACTGGATCCCAGAGCACCTAATAGCATTGTTTGATAGCAGTTGTGGCGCTTTGCCCAGGAAAAAATTAGAACTGTCAGGTGGTTCAGAAGACTAACATGAATTAATGGTCCCCCCAGGATGAGTTGTCTTCATCAGGGCCTTCTGATACATAGGGGAAAGCAAGTCAGTGGCCTTCAAATCACAGAGCCCACCAGGTGAAGACATGAAAGGAACCCCTTCCTTTTGCCTCCATGATCATCAACACAACTAGCAACTACTTGCTCACAAACTCTAGTTCTTGGCTTTTGTTCATTGTAAGGTTGGGAGGAACCATAGCTACGTGGTAAAATATATACTTTATACAGGTAGTCCTTGACATATGACCACATTGAGCCCCAAATTTATGTGGCTAAGTGAGATAGTTGTTATGAGAGTTTTGTTCCATTTTACAACCTTTCTTGCCACATTTGTTAAGTGAATCCCTGCAATTGTTAAGTTGGCAACATGGTTGTGAAATGAATCTGGCTTCCCTACTGACTTTGCTTGTCAGAAGGTCATAAAAGTAGATCACATGACACCAGAGCACGGCAACAGCCATAAATATGAGTCAGTTGCCAATCATCTGAATTCTGATCATGTGTCCATGGGGGATGCGACAACAGTTCGTAAATGTGAAAAGTAGTCCTAAGTCACTTTTTTCAATACTATTACAATTTCAAATTAAATGAATTGTTGTAAGTCAAGGACTACCTGTACACAGAAGAGTCCAGCTTCTGACTCTGAAGCTCCAAGTATGAAGGTGAAGTACAAGAGAGAGAGAAAGATCCTGGAAAATGCTGCCAGTTAGAGTGAGGCAAGCAGGAGCAGGAGTTTCATTATCAGGCAGGCTCCTCTGTTGTGTTTGTGTTCATCAGTTTGGGCAACAGCAATCTTAACGTTGTCAAAAAGTATCAGGTTGATGAAGGAGAATGGGACAACACAACACAGCCAACTCAATGTGGCTAACTCATCATGGCCAACTTGCTGTGGGACAATTTGCTACAGCCAACTTACCATGGGACAATTTAACAATTCAGTCTAATTATCTTAAATATATAAAACATATTTTTTAATTGTTATCATTCACATTTCATTTTCTCCTTCCTTTTGCATCCGTCCTTTAATTATTCTATTCCACTATTTCTTTTGATACTCGTGTAATTCTTGTCCTGCAGCAAATTGGCCATGACAAGTTGGTTATGGTGAGTTGACCGTGGTGAATTGTCATAGACCTTGATGAAGGCATCTCAATATCAGTAAGGGTTCAGGTGAGAGATCCAACATCCAGTTTTGGTTGCCATGATGTAAAAGAGGATGTTGAGACTCTAGAAAGAGTGCAGACAAGAGCAACAGACATGATTAGGAGACTGGAGGTTAAAATGTACAAAGAACAGTTGCTGGAATTGGGTATGTCTAGTTTAATGAAAAGAAGGGTATGATAGCAATGTTCCAATATCTCAGGGGCTGCCACAAAGAAGAAGGAGTCAAGCTATTCTCCAAAGCACCTGAGGGCAGGACAATGGGTGTTGTTCCAATGGGTAGAAAATAATAAAGGAGAGAAGCAACCTAGAACTAGAACCTGATGACAGTTCGAACAATGAATAATTGGAACAACTTGTGTCCAGAGGTTGTAAATGCTCCAAGACTGGAGGTTGTAAAGAAGAGATTGGACAACCACTTGTCTGAAATAGTATAGGGTCTTCCTGCCTAAGCAGGGGGTTGGACTAGAAGACCTCTAAGGTCTCTTCCAACTCTGTTATTCTATTCTGTTCTGTTCTGTTCTATTCTTGTAGAAATGCCTTTGTTCTGCTTTTATGTGCTAGGCAGACACTTTTTCTTTTTCCTGAGCTTTTGTCAAAGTTAGGCTTCTTTCTTTTCTTTCCATCTGTCACTTTATTTTTCTTTATTTATTTATGGGCTTCGTCAACTGTTCCACTTTAATTTTATTTTTACTTACATTTTTAATTTAGTACCAAACCATTGTTATTGTTGTTGTCATTATTATATGTTAGCTCCTCCAGCTGTATTCATACCTGAAGGATCTCATGTTTTAAATATAAATAAATCGTCTGGCAAGTGAGAATTACCATATTGCAGAAGGGAGACAGAGGGGAAAATATGAAAGATAACAGGCAAGTAATTAATAGAAGTACCTCTGTGTTGCCTATTGATAGAAGGAGGCCAAAATAATAGTTGTTCCGAATGTTAGCAGTTCTAGAGAGTGGTCAAAATCTGCAAGGTGGCAGTTGTAGTGTCACAACTGAAAAACCTGCCCCTTCAAAAAAGGTGGGATGTCAGCCATGGCAACACACATTTCCTTCTTGCAGATTTTAGCACATAGCCACAGGTTCTCTGCTGCTTTTCAGATTATCTGAGTATTCGAATGTTAAAATTCCAATGTGGATAAATGTGCCTGGGGAACACTGAGTGCAGCTCCCCTTTGTCTGTAAAAATATAGTGCTAGAATCCTTTGAGAGCCATTAGCCCCTTTGCCGGCATTTTTTATGACACCCAAATTATTATATTTATTCCTGTGCTCCACAACTGCATTTCAGAGAGCTAACACAACCTGTAGAAGGGGTCAGGGAGATGCAGAGGTAGTCCTCAACTTATGACCACAATTGGGACCAGAATTTCCATGGCTAAGTTAAACAGTTAAGGGAATCCCAGGGTCGTAAGGCGAATCCTTTGACTTTGATCCTTGGAAGTCCCGTGGGACAGTCACAAATGTCAATCCCATGATCCTGGCCCACTGCATGGATTTTGATCACATGACCATGGAGATGCTGCAACAGTGATAAGTGCAAAGACTGGTTGTAAATCACTTTTTGGTTTGAACGGTGACTAAATAAATAGTTGTAAGTCAACGAGTCCCTGTACCAGGACATCTGGGCTGGTCTGATGCCATCCAGCTTCCATCAAGTCTATTCTTTCCTCAAAGCCATAGGAGGAAATATGAAATATCTCCTGTGGATGAGCACTTATTTGTATACATCTAAGGGGATATAGTATACATATTCCCTGAAAGCAAAAAAAAAAAAAAACCTCTCCAAAGTCCATACTACAACTGCAGTGAGCAGAAAGGGGTAACAGCTTCTCTCCTTGGCATGTTTCAGACCTCCGACTCTGGGCTGTATGTTTGCATTGCTACAAGCTCAACCGGTGAAACCAGGTGGAGTGGCTTTCTGGCAGTGCAAGGTGAGTCACTTGCAGGACCCCTTAAGTGGAGATGGGTGGGAGAATGTGGTTTACTTGGGACTTCATATTTGCTATGAGATGCCGGAGTATGGAAGGTCGAGTAACTTCAGAAGCATTGAGAAATAGACCAAACTCTTAAACTCAATTGAGATTATTGGATTTCTTCTAAAAATAAACACATAGGGCCATGGAGGGGAATGCAGGTGCCAGATGTGCCATAAAAACAAAGACAGAATTTGGTTATTCAGTCCATAGTTGAGATAGAATGAGGTTGTCCTAATGGTTGCTCCCAATAATGAAGAGCCTTTCCAATTTTTAAAAAATTCTGTATTAAATGCAGATCTAGTTTGACGTTAATCCAGAGTTGTCCAACAGTTTTCCAAAATTTAAGACTTGTGGACATACTGGCTGCTAAATTCTGGGAGTTGAAGTCCACAAGTCTTAAAGTTGCCACAGTTGGTCACACCTGTTTTAATCTTTCAAGCAGACCTCGTTTGTAGAACACCATTTCTCCTAGTGTGTCCCAGAGAAAGATCCTGCCCACAATTAGATAAACAAAGGTAGCCCTAATGACGAGTTCTGAATGGCTTTTTTGCAACCAGCAAATCTAAAAATGGCCAGCCTTTCTACATCCTTGGAAAGAATGTGAAACCTGCCAGACTTGAATGTTTGGCTTCTTGTCTCCTTAAACCACCAGTTGCCTAATTTTTTGGAGTGGGAAAAAGATCATAAAAGTTTATGACTGTTGTCACATCTCATGACAGCAAATTCTATTAAGATATCATCCTGGCTAGTAGGGGGCCTTAATTTCCAGGATAAAGAAAGTCCATACTTCCTTGCACAGACCGTTATACCTTCATCAAAGGAAGATCGATGTTCCAGGTTGTGTATGTTTTGCTTTGCAAATGTAAAATGCATTGGGAAACCACAAGGTGCACAAGACTAAAATCAGCCTACCATCTACAAAGACCCTCTGTAGCTGATTTGATCAGTATTCCCTGAAGGCCTTCTGGCTAATGTTCTCTTCATCCTCTACATTTGATTTTCCAGAGAATGGAGTAGATCTCCAGATGCAGCTTCCAGAGCCAAATCTGCTTCCAGGTCCACCTTCAGCTCCCCTGGTCACTGATGTCACCAAGAACAGTGTTGCTCTGATCTGGAAGCCAAACCCTGGGAATGGGGGTGCTCCTATCAGTTCATATATTATTGAAGCATTCAGGTAACTCACAGGTTTCTTGGGAGTTGTTTCTCCAAATGCTGTTGGGCATGAAGCAGACAGTTGGGCAATTTCAGAATAAAAAAAAAAACTGGAGAATTAGTTTGGTATGTTGGTGAAGGTGCTGGTCTAGAAACCAGGAGTTCTAGTCCCATTTTGGGCATTGAAAGGCATAAAAGTGGGCCTGGAGACTTTGCACAAATCACCAGGAGACTGTGAATTCTAGTCCCACCTTAGGCATGAAAGTTGGCTGGGTGACTTTGGGCCAGTCACTCTCTTTCAGCCCAACCCACCTCACTGGGTGGTTGTTGGAGAAAGGATCATAATAAAGGTGGGATAAAAATCTAAGAAATAAAAGAGTAAATCCATCTGTTCAAGGCTAGGCAATCTACAGTCCTTGGCCTAATGGCATGTCATCTGTGATTTCACCAATTATCTACTAATGATGAGTTCAGATCTCCTCTAAGAACAATCTATTCCTAGCAGCTTGCTGGATGAGAAGAGAGAAGGAAGATGGGAGGAAACCACCCCCACCCCATTTTTAGCTTTGCTCTACTGCTTTCAGCCATGTAATGGGATCTTGGGCAATAAAATAGTTCTCAGTCTCCCCTTAGCCCATGGGTCAAGCAATCTTATGCCTCCTGTTGGGCTGGCTGCCCCTTGACAGAGGTGGTGAAACAGAGTCAGGATTTTGTTTTGTTCCAGTCAGCAAAAGAATATGAGATTGTGCTGCAAAGATGGGACAATGGGGAGAAACTAGTGCTTTCCTTAGGGTTTTTTTTATCATGTATGGCTGTGGGCCAGAATTAGAATTCTCATTGCAAAAAGTTGAACCTTGCTGAACTGTAAATTTAATTTAGGCTTCTCTTAGCTCTGCTCGCTCCATCCAGCATACTGGCAAAATATTCAAAATGCAATATTCAGCCTTGAATGTTACTCACAAGTTTAGAAGAAGCACAACACAAGTCAGGCTGGGGGTCCCTGTTCTATTGTCCAAGAATGGCAACTTCCACCTTTCACCTGATAAGGAAGACTTAGCTTTATAAAGATCTGAGCTGTTTTATTTCTTTTCTCCCCCCCTCCCCAAATCTATCAGCTGTGTCTGGAGCTAGTTTTTCAGAGGGCAAGAGAGCAGATCCAGGCAGCTGTGTAAATTTTTTGCTGTTGGTACATTCCAAGACCATCCGTTTCCTCCTCTGCTAAATCCATATTAAGCTTCTGTTTGTGATTCCTGCCCATGACACACACATCACCACCACCACATGCCCTGTTTGGATTCCGCCTCCCTGCAGCTGAGCTATCAAGGGATGCGTGCATCAAGGAAAGCTCTTCTTTTTCGTGTGGTTTGCACACCTTACCTAACAGAGCCATCTGTTCTGGACAGGGAGTTTTTTGGGGGGAAGAGCAGGTGGCTGAGCAAGTCACTTTCACTGAGTGGTTTGGCAAACAGGGAGGTAGCCCTGCTACTTCATAAATCATTGAGCAAACTAATCCAGACTTGTATGGGAACATGCACGAAGGGACATGGAAACACAAGAGTAGGGGCAGCCTGGCATCTGCTACAAATCCTCTTTAACATGGACTTGTGTGTTTAGCTTAGAATTCAGAGCTGGTCTGAATTCTGAGCTATCCTATTCTAAGCCGTGAAAATGTCCTGGAGTTGCATTCAGTTTCAGCTCTTTCTAGCTTCCAGCATGGAACATATTACTCCATTGTTCCCGCATCCCATTTAAAGGCTACAAAAAATTGCATCTCTTTGAAGCAGAGTCAAAAGGCTCAAAAAATAGATTTTATGATTGCAGGGAGAATAGGTTGGGCTAAGGGCCAAGTCCCTGTTTACCTTTACCTGAGCCAAAAGCCTGTCAATCAGAGTTCCATTGAATTCTGAACCTTGAAAACTCAAGGTGGGCACTAATTCTAAAATAATTTTGTGAACCTTAAAATTCAGTGGTTAAGGTACTGGGAATCTTGTCTACAGCTCTTTTGTGTCTACAAAAGGCTGTGCTTATAACTGCAAAGTCATTCTGCAGTGCTGAGATCTTTTAAGGCTCGCAGGGAGACTGTTTGGAAAAACTGGTCTCTTTCTAATGCCATTCATCATGGTCCCTCATTAGGGAAGAGTGTCATGTTCGTAGCAAGTAGCTGAAATCCACCTGCCCTTTCAAATTTCCCAGAATGCTTTTCACCATCATTCGGTCTTTTAGTTCACTTGCTGAATATGAAGACAGATAGATAACTCTACAAATTCTTCCATACAAAGTTTCTTTTATTGGATTATATTAGGTATCCTCAATGTAACTCACAGTTATGTCGAGATGCATCTAATGTCCAATTCTTTGCATAGTTGAAATTGTAGTGTAAAATGATGGTAATCTTTCTTTCCCATATTTCATCCCATAGTAATAGAAGCAGAGGGTAGAGATGCTGTCATGAGGCTGTGTTCAGGCAAGAGTGAAGAAACCTCCCCCAAACCATCAAGGGTCAATTCAGTGACCAATCAGGATTACAGATGTGACCACATGACATGGACTACATTTCCCAGGAAACCTTAACTACATTTACCATGATTCATTCCCTTAAGGGGATAGCTCCCAATTACTAAGTAACTATACCAATTCCCATTAACTATAACTGGCTGGACAGTACAACCATGTTTTCTTGGTAGAGTGTGGGGAATCTAAACTACCAGGGGGTAACCCAGGTCCTTGGGGACCTAATGGGGCAACCCAACAGCCAGAGAAAAAATGATCTTCATTAGATTTGGAGGTTGCATGAGCCCAAATAGTTGTCCAAGAATGTCAGAAGCTGTCAATAGTCTGGTCTTAATGAAACCACTAATTTTCTGCATTTCATGATAAGAAAATGTGGACTAATTGTTGGTAGACATCCAAAGTTCTACCCATTATTGTTACATTTGTAATCTGTTTTTACCTATTTTGGTTAGATTGTTATGTTTTTGACTTGCTCTAACTTTGTGGTTATACAGTGAGCTACCTAAGAGTTGTTTGGAGTCAGTGATACCTAAATAGAGTGAATAAAAATTAGTGAAATTAAATTAAACTAAATTTCTATAGCTTCCCGTGTTTCCCTGAAAATAAGACTGGGTCTTATTTTCTTTTGAGCCCCAAAATAAGCACTAGAGCTTATTTTCAGGGAAGTGTCTTTTTTTCTTGGATGGGAGGGTCACTTGCTTGTGGTGGGGCAGGAGGACACGCAGTACACCAGTGCCACTGCTACAACATGGTGTGTGTGGAGCTGCCCCCTGTGCCCTATATCAGTTTACTTGAGGGCCCTGCAGCCAGGCCCTGATACCTGCCTCGCTTCACAGTGGTGGCTCCAACAGCTCCATTCAGAGGACCCCAGGGGGGTAAGGTTTATATTAGGCACATGTAAAACATGTTAGGGCTTATTTTTGGGATAAGTCTTGTTTTCAGGGAAACTGGGTAGTTGATCCCAAAGTAAACTGTGGGACATTGTAAGTACATACATCAAGCTCTACTAGTGGACCTCTGCCTCTGAATTTTGCAAAATCAGGGTGCTGTTAAGTGATACTGTTGCTAAAGCAGCTAAATCAGAGGCCAAGAGCACAGATGAAGCCTGTGCTGTCTCTTTCTTCCTTTTTGAACTCTGTCCTATTGCAGTCAGTCTTCAGGCAGTACTTGGCAAACCGTGGCAGATGATGTCAGGCTTGAAAAGCACACAGTCAGTGGCTTGAATCCAAACACCATTTACCTCTTCCTTGTACGAGCTGTCAACTCCTATGGCCTCAGTGATCCTAGCCCGGTCTCAGAGCCAGTTCGTACACAAGGTGAGTTTCCCATGAGGTACTACATTGAATGAGGGTTTACCTGACACGAGCTTGGTTGATGCAGTGTATTTAAGCCATAATGTCATTTATTTGATTTGGGTTTAGCATGGGAAGGAGATCCAACCATGAGATTTTGTGTTAGCATGCATGTTGTGTGAATCCATGTAAATATGAGGGGATTTAGAAAATTAGGGCTAAAGCTAACCCTGGCTTGATGTATGTGTGAAGGGACCTAGATAGTAACACTGATGGAAGTTTTTGATAGGGATTAAAAGATAGATCAAGGCCCCATTTTGAATTCTACTGCTGTTGTGATAGATTTTACTCCACATGTAAAACAGAGAAATAAAAGTTTTATTTCATGGTGGTTATAAGGAATTAGAAGCTGTGCAAATGCAGTGGATCGCATATGTAGAACCCCTTTCTTCATTCTGCAGTCCTCCAAGTAATTGTAGAGAAGTCAGTAAATCTACTCAAATGATATATGGTCCCTTCTACTTTAGTTCTCAGCCCTCTTATGCCTTTCAGAATACTTTGTGAGAAAACCTCTAGGAACCATAGTTAAGAAGAGTTCATAGTTTATAATCTCCAGTTGTACATCTGTAGCTCTACAATCCTTTCATAGAAAATTCAGTTGGCCTAGTACAGATTAAACTCTTCTAACAAAAACATATTTCTAACTCTTGAAGCTACTAAGTATTCAGTAAAACCTAGAAACAAACTTCATGGGCATATGTATCTCTACAGCTTGGTGAAAATTTGTTCTGTTTTCTGTTTTGGATATTTTATGTTGGTCTTGTTGCAAAGAGTATCATCTGGCATGGGATTTGTGGCTTTTTTGATAGATGTGAGTCCTACCAGACAAGGAGTTGACCATCGGCAGGTGCAACGGGAACTTGGGGATGTGGTAGTTCAGCTCCAGGAACCCATTGTCCTCACTTCCACCACCATCCAAGTGACCTGGACTGTGAGTGCTAGTAAACTCATATTTTTTTCTTGAAACAACATCATCAGAACCAATAATAAGAGGAAGAAATGGGTTCCTAGATGGGAAAAGCATTGATCCAGGCAATAGGTTCCATACCCATACAGTCAATGCTATCTCTTCATTTCATTCAGGTGGATCGCCAGGCTCAATTCATCCAAGGTTATCGGGTAATGTATCGGCTGAAGAACAGCGCTTGGCTGGTGCAGGATGTGAAGTCACCTGCTGAGCGGAACACTGTCTTAGTAGATCTACGCAAAGGCCAAGAATATGAAGTCAAGATCCGGCCATATTTTGATGAGTTCCAAGGCATGGATAGTGAGGTGCTCCTGGTGCGCACCCCAGAAGAAGGTTTGTAGGAAATGGAAGCTGCTATCTTTAAGCCTTCCCATAACCAAATTTCTTGGTTTCAATGGTCACAGGCATATTGAGGTTTCCTCTTTACATCAACATTTTGATATTTTGCTATTTCTGACTGTGTCCTGTATCATCATCATTTTTTAAAAAAAAAGTTTTATTGTTTTTTTAAGACATACATAAACAAACACAACATAAAAACATCAAACCATCTTCCATATATGTACATACAGTGTGTCAGTTGGTTTACAAATTGTTTTGTGCTTCCACTTCGTAGTCTTCAATT